>PVJN01012751.1:0-50476 GCA_004026805.1 Lasiurus borealis
TGATTTTCGTTACTACTTCATAACTGTAATTTTGCTACTGTTAATGAATCATAATGTAAATATCTGTTTTCCGATGGTCTTAGGCGACCTTGCTAACAGTTTTCAACCTGTGGGTCTCGACCCACAAGTTGAGAACCGCTGCTCAACTAGTATAGCTCTGTGTGTGTGTGTGTGTGTGTGTGTGTGTGTGTGTGTGTGTGTACTCTACTGGATATATAAATAACTATAATGCAAAGTGGAATTCTTTTAGAAAATTAAACTGAAGATCAAGACAAGACTTTGATAATGAGTCAACTACCTCCTGGTGTGTGTGTGTGTGTGTGTGTGTGTGTGTGTGTGTGTGTTCAAAACTAACCACAGAGGGTGGAAAGTTCTGAGCCCTATAGGTAGAAGCAAGACAAATATCCGTGTGCAGAGAAGCAAAGAGCAAGCAAGTGGCGTCCTTGTCATATGACATGGGAATCCTCACATTTGCATTCTTGGGCACGATTCCTTCCCCAAACATGCAGACCCCCATAGCTAGGGTCAGCGGTGACTCTGTAACTCACCCTATATGGAGACTATCACTGAGAAAACTCAGCAAGCATGAAAGGTGCTTAATAAATAAGAACCTATAAAACTTTATGGGAAGCAGGTGTCTGCGTCCCATTTTATGGAACCCGAGCCTAACAAGAAGGCTTCTGTGAATAAGGCTGCTCTGCTTGTGAAAAATGAGGGAAATACAATCGCATGCCCCCCAAGCTAGACTAAGGTAAGTCTCCTATTGTGAGGATACTGCCATTTACATGTCTATTTATAACTTTACATTCTCCCCTTTTGTTTTATTCTTCATTGAAAGTTAATGTATTGCAACTCGTTGAACAGGCCATTTATTTTCGGGTGAAAAGTAATCTAATAAAAAAGAAAAACTGTAAATGTACAAAAATAACCCAAAGCTATAAGCAGATTTATTATGCATAGCTGGAGCATACATCTCTTCTATGAAGGCATTTATAAAGCGAGTTAACTTCTCTTTGCACATGTTCTTGGGAAATATACTTGACAGAGTCATTTACTTTCCACGTCAGGAATCACCTGGGGACAGGTGGAAATTACTGCCACAAGTCAAAAAGTATTTATATGTAGCCAAGTAGCCAAAGCAAAATAAAACTTAGGGGAGAAATAGATGAGTAACTGAAAATAAAGGAGGCAAAGAAGAAAGATATAAAACACTAATTTAAAGTCAAAGTTAAAAAGAGACCCAGACACTACATAATGACTTCATTATAGGACACCCATAACCTTGACTTCATTTGACAACTCTCAGTCGATAAATCTCCAGGAAAGTGATAGTCCATCATTTAGTACTATTGCCCTGCAACCTAGAAGTTTCCTTAGGATCTTTAAATTTACTTCTGGAGCTCATGGACCTGACCTTCCATGAAAAGATTCAATGGAGTTTTCTTTCTTTATTTTGCTTCTTGATGGAAGAATTCCTCTTTTATTATGTCACTCATTTCAATGCCAAGTTTTGATGGTGGCATATTAGAAGCCACCCATTGCCTTCACTAGCAGAGAGATGTGGACAAAGAACCCAGAAGGCTGGTCAACCTTGAAGCTCTGAAAGGTCAGAGCCAACCACCCACTGTTTAGTTGAGACAATGATGGCTAAAGCACCTTCCACCTTTTAGTTTTATGTAAATTCTTGTTGTTTGGCTATTATTGGAATTGCCTGCCTAGGGGCTATGGGTGTATCCCACAGTCTTAATAAAAGGTATAGCAAGGCCAGAGCTTGAGTTGGGTTCCCACCTGGTCCCCGATATTTTCAAATTAATATTTTCTAGTCTCTTTCATTTGCATGCAGCCTCCTCCAGAGCCCAAACCCTGAACCTGAACCCTAAACCATGCGGGATGTGGGGGGACATTCACAGCTGGCAGCCCAGCATGGGGCACTGGCGGTGGTGCTAAGGTTCGCTCTCTGTGTGGGCAGTAGAGAGCCAGAACACCCTCCTGGTATGAGTATATGGATCCTCTCATTCAGTGTCCTTCCATCCTGCTCTGGACGTCTACCATTAATGGGTACACCGTGGCGTGCTGTCATGGTCAAGTGGTATGCCTCTGTCAGTACCTGTGCCATGCATGGCATGCGAGACTGAAAGGTCCATGACCTCAAGAAGTAAATACTCTTGACTTCACAGGAGAGCCTCACTTAGTACTCAAAACAAATGAAATACTAATAAAGTAGTTAAGGTTATTCCTATAGAAATTGTATGCATTCCTGTAACTTTTCCAGGGACACACACTTAAAAAGTGTTGGCTTTGGTTCCACAGCCAATGTGTTTCACCATTATGCTATTCAACAATATGGATAGGGTGATTTAACAAATGACTAAACTATGAAATTCCACATATGAGTGAAATCATGTGGCACTTGTCTTTCTCTGACTGGCTTATTTCCACTTAGCATAATTATCATCACAATGAAAGGATGCGCGCATTTGGGGCTGCTGTTTGTCCCATACTATTTACGACCCATAAACCCTATTTTCAACTTTCACTTTAGCTTTGTATGTGGTACACAGCTAATCACATGAACCTTCAATGAAAAATTTTCAATTTTCCCCAGGGTACAAGCCAATGCTTTGCAACAGCTGTGTCTAGTTCTATTTTCACAGGAAGTGAACTGAGTCAGGAGGCGGGGGGAGGGAGAGGGCATCATAAATAATAACTTGTGGCGAAATTGGATCATGAAGCAGGAGAGAAGCTAATGATAACAATCAACGTTGAGCCAGAAAGTCAAAGCCAAACCCAGAAGGGCAGGAGTTATGCAACAGACATCAAATCAGAGATGTGACTATGGATGAGCATGGGAATAACAGACAAGAGACACCAGAATTTGATTGAATAGGCAGGCAGTAGGTTAGTTTGAAGTTTAAAGGCAACCCAAGTGATCAAACCAAGCCTGGGATTTGTGGTCTGGGATGGAGATAAGAATAGTCTAGATACGCGATTTTCAACCCTTTCATCTCATGGCACATATAAACTAATTACTAAAACTGGAGCACACCAAAAAATTATTATATTTTTGGCCGATCTGATAAAAATATAAGTATAATTTTGATTCATTCACATAGGATAGCTCTTGTCATGTTAACTGTTGCATTTTTTTATGTGACAATATAAGGGAAAAGAGGTCAGTACCCCTGAATAAAAGACAGATATTGCATGTTTTAAAAACTCTTGTGGCACACCGGTTGAAAACCACAGGTCTGGAGTCATTTCAACCAATGGCATTGACACCGCTGTTGACGGTATCTGTCCTTACAATGGGTTCTCCAATCCCAGCCCCATAAAAGCACTTCAGCTGTGGCTGTGAAGCAGCATTTGTATTCACAAGCACAAAGAGCAAAAGTTTTTTCAAAAGGGACCTGCACAGTCCACTTCATTAATCTCCCTTCAGCTTGCTACCTTCCACCTACATCTCAGGGTTGTATGCCAGATAAATCCACCGCAGTTATATTTTTAAATGATCCTCATTCCTTCCCACTTTCATGCCATACAGTTAGTCTGGCTGAGGGCCAAGGCATAAAAAAAAAGGGGGGGGGCATATACTAGCTAAAATAAATTCACATAAACATAACTCAGATTGGCTCAAAAATCACTCAAATGATTTCTAAGCCGCTCCAATCTGATTTACAGGTCAGATTCAAAGTTGGTTTCATACTAAGTATGAATTAATTATATAAACATTTCCAACACAACTGTAAAACAAGGTCTTAATTAAAAGACAGTTTACTTTAGAGAACGTAGAGTTTACCATCAGAAAACCCTATCACATCGAGGCAAATAAAATACTTTGGATTATATGTGCATCCCAGTCTGAAAGGGAAAGCTTTATGACAAGGAATTCAGAGAAGAATTTAGCAATGCTACATCCAACTTGATCCAAAAAATCTGAAATGTCAACCTATACCTTGGTTTTTCTATTTGTGCATCAAATAGGGATGCTCACACTGGCTCTGATAAGAGGAATCTAGTAAAAGCAAATAGCAGACCTACAACAATATCTGTCACTTTAACTGTAATCAACTCATTTTAAATGCATGTTTTCAGGACAAGGATAAGTGGATGAAGTTAATTAATTATTTTTTTCTCCATTATCCTCTCTCTTCCTGGAACATCACACAAGTTAAATACTTAACTACCAACTACATTGCTGGAGGCAAAGACCAAAGAGTAGTTAGCATAATAAATGCGAGAGGTCTCTCAGAAGGCTGATGCACCTTGGGGCTTTAGCAAGGGCTAAAAGATATGCACCAATTGTTGTGCTGAGGCAATGGTGGCCAAAGGCAATCTCCTAACCTGATAACCTTCTACTGTTTACCAAACCTTACCTTTGATAAGTCTGGTTTGCTAAAGGGAAAATGTATATGCTAGTAAATAAAAAGCCTTGGGTCCGGAGATTCGGGGAGCTACTCCACTAGAAGGTGAGGCCTCGGCCTGGCTTTCCCCCATGCCTTCTAAATTTATATTTCTTCTCTAGTATATCCATTTGTGCATAGCCCCTTCTCCAGATTCCGAATCCTTGCTGCAAAAGGTTGCGACAGAACATCAAAGAGCATTCCCTCAAGAACAGCTTCAATCAAACAGTGCTCATGCCACAGGGACCAATGTAACTTATAGTTATGTCACGTTTTTTTCTTCTTTTTAAGTACTGGCTTTTAGCATCTATAATAGCTAGTTGAAAAGAATCTGAAAGACAAGACTCCAGTTTAATTATGAGAGAAGGTCACTATTCCTCTGAAGCAATGAGAGGGTTTGCTCAAGAATAAATCTGTTATCACAGAAAAACCACTTATGTGACAATGCTGTCTGCCTGCCTCGAAATATCCCCGGTTCACTTAGTTCTACTTACTAGGCCTCACCAAGATGTTCAGTGATTCATTCATTCATTCATTCAAGTATTCACTCATTCCATTATCCTTCTAGAATCAATCCATTTGCTATAGACTTTAAGATCTCCCATGAATCTCATCAAAAGCCAGCTTCGTTGCTGTGTAGACTTTGATCTGTGGGCTCTGTAGTCTGTGTCCTTTAATAAGATCCTGCCTTACCCAACATCTGTCCTAAGAGTCCAACCTACATGCTCCCCAGCAGTCCAAGCCAGGCAAGGCCTTGACTTTGCTCTACAGGTTCGGCTGCTGAGTTATAGTCCTTCCACGTGGGCTGGTTATTACTATAGCTTCCCGGAAATCCCTGCCTGTCCACTAAATCTGCTACCTGCTACCTGCCCCCGTGAAAGTCTGCCCAGCCTCCAGTTCTGACCGTGACAAACCTGGCCTACACTGATGCTACTTATTATTAATTTTCAGAATTAATAATATCCACACATCTTTCACGTTTCACTGAATCCAAAGAATGTTTTGCTGGGCTTGCTTAGCCTTAAATGCCTATCCTACACTAACTTCTCTGCCTTGGTTTTCTTATCTGTAAAGGGGAAAGAATGTTGGTATCCATCACAGAGGACACTATGAAGATTAAATTATATGCAAGCATATAAAACATCTATTTTATAAATTTTACAACTGCATAAAACTTAGAAACTTCCAACAGTGCCTGGCAGATGATGCACACTCTGCGAGTGTTATTGTTAGTATTAGTGCTGCTGTGAGTTCCTCCAGGAAGCTGCAAAACCCCCGAACATGAAGACTGTCTCTCTTTCCTTCTTAAAATCCCTCGGGCCTACAGGGCGATTTGCATATCTCAGGCAATAAGTAGTTGTCAAATAAACAGAGTTACTAAGTACTTTACAAAGATACCTAGGAATCTTGTCTATTATAAAACTGTAGCAAGTAAGATCATATAAATCAAACTGTCTACCTCCAGACATAAAGTCACGAAGAGAGCCAGGACTGCGAGACGGTTATCCTAAGTCCAAAAGCATCCTCTTCAGACCACACTGTTTTCCTGATATAAGAATCAATGCAGCCGAGACCGGTTTGGCTCAATGGATAGAGCGTCGGCTTGCGGACTGAAAGGTCCCAGGTTCCATCCCGGTTGGGGGCATGTACCTTGCTTGTGGGCACATCTCCACTGTGGGGTGTGCAAGAGGTGGCTGATCGATGTCTCTCATCGATGTTTCTGACTTTCTATCTATCTCCCTTCCTCTCTGTAAAAAATCAATAAAATATATTTTTTTAAAAAATCAATGCATTTACTCCGACCTTATGTTTTATGCAAATGCAGTCCTTCTTGAGCAAAGGCAGGGCACCAGGTAGCTGAGACACTGCTTTCTCATTCCTATATTTACTGCGCAGCCCGGTGCCAGACTCTGTTCAGGCGTAAGGAGACCACAGTAAACCAAACAGATGAAAAGCATTGCCTCACGGAGCTCATTTTTTAATTTTTTTTTGTGCAAGAGACAGTCCTAGACAAGAAGTAACACATACTCATTTGTGATGGCTGAAGCATCGTATTGAGAGACCGTTCCATTACATCACCTGTAAAGACAATGTACGCTCCCACCCTTCCAAAGCCACTGGGCCAGAGTTCTCCAACACTGAGTCGGAGAAGGGCAATGCTTGTTGATGTGATGCTGACGGAAGCATGCCGCAGCTATGTGGCTGCCAGTCCCCCCCCCCAAAAAAAAGTAAATACTTCACAGCCTCCTGTGAGAGGAGCCCCGCTGCTGGGCATGGGCAGAAACGTCAGTGGCACCAGAAAGACTCAGCAGCTCCAGGGGAGGCAGCTGTCCTCCATGGAAAGACAGCGCTTCCATTCCGCCACAGGCAGAGAGCGCGATGGCTCCACTCCTGACCCAGGTCCCATCTCAAATACAGTGGCACCTCGAGATACAAGGTTAATTCGTTCCGTCACCTTGAGGCGTGGGAAACTATGAGACACTCAAGTCGAGGTAAACTGGTGGGTCGTGTGCAGCCAGCCGATCCACGAGAGACTCCTATCTCAAATGTTGCTCGTATTTCAAAGCAAAAACAGCTCGCTCACTCGACGGTTCGTATCGCAAAAATCTCGTATGTTAGGGCACTCGTATCTCGAGGTGCCACTGTACAACCAACCACAAGATACACAGAGGGTTCCCTTTGGCAGGGGTAATTCTCTTTTCACAAACAGAAGGCATGTTATATTAGATCATGCGCTCTTAGACCCTAGGGATTATTTTAAAGAAAAAGGAGATTTTTATAGTCATCAATTTCATTTTAAGGTTTTGGAGGCACCTTTGAGATTTTATGGCCATTTACCAATGCAACCACCACAGATGGGTAGCGCTCTCTAAAGCAAATTAACGTCAACTTTGGTATAAATGAGTCAGGCCTCTGAGTCTCCAGGCACTATGGCTCATTACACTGCCAAAACCCAACCTTTGTGGTGCAGTCCTAATTCTCCGGCTCTGGGAATAAGTCTGTGGAAGAAATATCTTACTGAATGACGTTAATTATCTTGATATTGGGGTTGATAAGTTACTTTCTCACATAGCAACTGAATGAAAACCAAAAAAAACATAAAAATCAATCCATCAATATGTCCTTTATTCCTCCAAATTAATACATTAAGGACCTGGCAAGCTATTGATCCGCTCTTCATAGTTCTCTGCTTCTTCCACACAACCATACTCTCCATTAGGATAATGTTCGTCAATCACGATGTTGCCAAATGACCTGCTAAAAATATCCATACGTCTGCTCTGGGGAATGTTAGAAATGATATATTGAATCGTTCAGATTCAAATCACCGCCCTGATGTTAACCCTGTGGAAATTATAGTAAATAATATCGAGTGCTACCCACAACCCCATACATCAAAGACCATCAAAGGTAGTTGCGCTGAAGGCCTTTCCAATACGAAGCCCCGAGAGATTTACAAGAGGTCAAGGTGATTAGCCCTGCTTAATGAGAATATAAATTCACATATGGATTGATTGCATGAAACAGAAATGGGCATTGCCGCATTTTCATGTTGGACGGAGCAAGGTGGGGAAGGTGAGGTGAGGGAAGTGCTCACCCGCTTTTTTGAGCTCCAGGGGAGATCTCATCGCTACTAGATTCGAGCTAATTAGAAGCAAGACCCTCAGTCCAGGGTAAGATGGGGCCACGGGTCCCTGTATCTGCTCTCTCTGCCCTGAACCCTGGGGGAGACACAGTCCTGTGGAGGGACTCATGAGTACAAGCCCCTCTGCTCCAGAGCAAGGTGATTTGAGGCCCTGTCCCTACAGTAGAAGACTTGAAAGTTGGGGTGCTAGAGGTGTGACACAAACCCTTCCCTCCCCAGAAAAGGAGCTAGGAGTTTAGAGGGGCTCCCTCTGGATTGTATGGTGCTGTGCTGCTGGTGGGGTTTATGGTGAGAGGGTCTCAGCCTTCACCGCCCTGTTGAAGGTGGGTCTCTTCTCGGCCACATAAAGTGTAGGAGTGGCCAGCTAGTTCCTGAGAAAAGTGCCCCATGGCGAGCTGTACGTCCAGTGCATCTTGGGAGGAGGGGTCACCATCTTTGTATAGAGGCTGAGTTTGATTTTTTTTCTTTTTCTTTTCTTTTTTTAAATACATTTTATTGATTTTTCACAGAGAGGAAGGGAGAGACATTGATCAGCTGCCTCCTGCATACCTCACACCGGAGATGTGCCCACAACCAAGATACATGCACTTGACCGGAATTGAACCTGGGACCTTTTCAGTCCACAGGCCGACGCTCTATCCACTGAGCCAAACCGGTTTTGGCTGATTTTTTTTTTTCTTGATGAAAAGTTATTCTTCATTCCTCACTGGAATCAACGGAAGTGATTCTGTTCCTACGATGAATGATTATAATATTTAACTGTCTAAAAATAATTATCTGTTGAATATTTCTTTTGTATCAGTGCCAAGAACTTGATATATACTCACTCATTTAGTCCTCACCCCCATATGAGATACATATGATTAATACCGGTTGAATAGGTGAGAAAACTGGAAGTAAGTGGGAGAGCTACAGTCAGAATCCTGTCAGCCTCCAAAATTCACATCTTTACCTCGTGACGTGCCTATGAAATCCCATGGTGAGAAGAATAAGAAAGAAGTCCTTGTTGATAATATTTATCCGTTTTTAAAATACCTTTGTCGTGGCATCCTTGGATCCTTTGCGTAGACTCTAGTTAACAACCTTAGGGAAATGTTTTGCAAACATCACTGCAATTGATCTTTTAAATATAACATCTCCTTGCCCAGAGTAAGGATTCTCTGAAATTAGAGTCAGATTTTGCTTATAACGTAACAGTCTTTTTTTTTCTTCTATCATTTTGCATAGCGATGCAGCTTTAATAGAGTTTTAATTCTGAATTTATATTCTGAATATGTCGATCTGGAGGCTGTAATCCTACCATTTTCCTGTAGGCCTGTGTGTTCTGCACGCATGTAACTGTTTATTTTCCTGAAGCAGTATACTTTAGAGGTAAAATGCATTCCGGAGGCTTGAATCTCAGCGCAGGCTGCCATAAAATGTCCCAGACAGATCTTTCTCTCGCAGTTAGCCAAGTTACATCTGGGTATTTGAAGCAAATGAGGGTATAACAAAGTGATGTGGGTGGACAAAATGTATGAACGGCATCCGGGTTATGGACCATTTTCGCAATTGTCTAGGCTGACAGCTATGCTTAGAGAAACAATCGACAAAGCAAATAAAATCACTCACTCAGTGGTTTATAAACAAACAAGAAGAAAGGATGCAAATCTGTGAGATAAAAGTAAGGAGCTGAGAAGCTGTTTTATCTTTTTTAATAAATATATTTTTATTGACTTCCGAGAGGAAGAGAGAGGTGGAAACATCAATGATGAGAGAGAATCATCGATCAGCTTCCTCCTGCATGTCCCCTATTGGGGATGGAGCCCATAACCCGGGCCTGTGCCCTGACCAAGAATTGAACCATGGTTCATAAGTAGATGTGCATCCACTGAGCCACGCCGGTTGGGCAGAAATTGTTTTATTTTCAAAAAGGTTTTTCATTACGAAAGTTCTTAAGAGAACAGAAAAGCACCACAATTTATACTGTGGCTCTGAAGGGGGTCCTCTGTTCCCCAGCTGGAGGTTGCTGTCCCCCTTCCTTGTGTGACTCTCTGAGGACATTTCGGTCAGCTGGGGTGCACTTTCACCAAATTTGGGGAGCTGGGAGTGAACACAGCCCCCTGGCACGTGCTGAGTTAACCTGGGGGCGGGGGATATTACTCAGAGCAGCTGACGCACAGTAGGGACCTCCCTGCAATACGTATTGGGGGTCTCTAAACAGAGAAGGCCTACAGAGATCTTAACCGCGAACCCCAACCAATCATGCCAGGGGCAGATGCTCTGATTTGGGACTGGGGTGCTTCTCACTTGAGCCATGCCTCATGCATGATTCTGGCAGACTGGCTAAACATTAGCATCATCTGGAGGGCTTTAAAAGACTATGGATGGCCAAAACCGGTTTGGCTCAGTGGATAGAGCGTTGATCTGCAGACTGAAAGGTCCCAGGTTTGATTCCGGTCAAGGGCATATATCCTGGTTGCAGGCATATCTCCAGTGTGGGGCATGCAGGAGGCAGCTGATCGATGTCTCTCTCTCATCGATGTTTCTAGATCTCTGTCCCTCTCCCTTCCTCTCTGTAAAAAATCAATAAAATATATATATTTAAAAGACTAGGGGTGCCCAGATCCCAACCGGACAAGTTAAAGTGGGATCTAAAGGGGTGGGGGACACGGTGGTAGACCAGTCGTCCCAAGGCACCAGGCGATTCTAAGGAGGAGCCAGAGTTGAGAGCCACCCGTTCAGGAGGAGGCGCAGCCAGAACTGACTGAGGAGTGGTCAGTGATTCCGTCCTGAGCAACACGGAAGGAGGTCAGCTGGTGTTATAACATCCAAGTGACACTTTGCCGATAAAAACATGGAAAAGAGTGTATGTCATCTCTCCCTGTCTGTGCCCGCAGTATTCTGTCAAGAAGCTTAGACACGGAAAAGCTAGAAACCTGCGGGAGACCAGAAGTGGCATCTGGCCACGCTACGTCCACCCACGTCCAACGCTCGCACCCAGGGCATCTCTAGGAGCAGGTATGACTGTCCCGGCTGGCTCAGAGGAACTGTGTGCTATCACAAAGCGGGTCCCGTTACTATGGAGCCAGTTTTCAGCCCGTAGAAACCTGCATGTTACACCTGAGTGTGACCGTTTCTGTCATCGTGACAAGCACTGTTTGCTTTGGGTGCTGTCATCCCAGGACTGTAAAGTAGTATCCACCCCACCCCCCCAACAAGTAGAGGCACTCAACTTCCTGGCAACAAGGCGGGGTTTCCTACGACCCGCCAAGCATTTCCCGCCCCTCCTCCCAGGCAATCAGCTTAGGATCCCGACCTCCGGAGCAGAGGGGACTCGGCAGGGGAGGTTTGGGGGGGAGGGGATGTAAGAGATCAACCGAAGGACTTGCATGCATGTGTGTAAGCACAGCCAATGGATACAGGGCATTGGGGGGCAGGGGAGGCAGGTGAGGGCAGGTACTGGGGGGTGGGGAAGGCCGGGGGGAGGTCAATAGGGGGAAAAAAAGGAAACATAGGTACTACTATTTGTAATACTTTAAACAATAAAAATATGTATTTGAAAAATGAAAAAAATTTAAATTAAATTTAAATTTTAAAAAAAATTTTAAAGCCTTGGCATTCTCTCCACCTCCAGCAGCTCTTCTACCTTTGGGGGAACCCATGTTTATACGCAGGCCGGTCCACAAGGCCTAGGGGACCGGTGCTAGGTGGAGGGGGTCAATGGGGGGAAATGGGGACATCTGTAAGACTTTCAACAATAAAGGTAATTTTAAAAAAAATAACACTGAGCAGTGCCCAAGACCTGATGTGCTTTATGGTTTGTTTGTTTTTAACAAACTGCCATCCAAATGCTGAATGACTGAAAACCAACTGTGTTTCATTAAACGCACAGTTTGCAGTCCCTGCCCTCCGGTGTGGCCCACGTCGCTGGTTTGCCGATCGCTCACTGAGGGGTTTAAACCTGGAACGCACTGCAGTGACTCGGTGAAATGCCTTTTCTGAGTGACCAGTTGTCTCAGAGTTGAGGTTGCACAATCTTTTCTTAGCCACACAGCTGCAGGGCGAACTACCTCCCATTCATGCCAGAGCCACGCCCGGTGACCCAGAAAAGAAAGGCTGGGCCTCAGTTTCCCAATCTGAGATCACACAATTGTCCAGGCCTCATCCATTTACCCGAATAAGCCCCAATTAACACCTGTAATTGCTTCCTCTAGAAATTACAGGGGGAAGAGGGGCTGTAAGAGATCAACCGAAGGACTTGTATGCATGTATGTAAGCATAACCAATGGACACATGACATTGGGGGGTGGGGCAGGTGAGAGCATGTACCGGGGGTAGGGGAGGCCAGGGGGAGGTAGGTGGAGGGAAAAAGGAGACATATGTACTACTATTTGTAATACTTTAAACAATAAAAAAAAGCAATTACAGTCGTATCTAAACATGTCTTAGCTTTTGAAAACACATGCTTCAGGCATAGGGGTCGGTACCTCTGACATAAATGGTTAAAATATTCCCAAGGAATATTCTACAAAGTCACTGATCTTGATTCTTCAAAATGTCAAGATCATGAAAGGAAAAAAGACGGAGTCACTGCTTCATATTCATGTAACAGGTGATTCTGGACTAGAGACAAGTAGAGAAATTTGAGTACAAAACCGTAAGATAAGAACATGTGATCAGTTTAACTTCTTGAGTTGATGATCAAACTGTGATTACGTTAGAACACATCTTTGTTCTTTGGAAATGTACACTGAAGAATGTAAGGGTAAGGGAGTACCTAACTCTCAAATGGTTCAGAGAAAATAATATTAGATAGATTAGATAGATAGATAGATAGATAGATAGATAGATAGATAGATAGAGACAGACAGAAAGACAGATTGATAATGAATGATGAAGCAACATTGGCCAAATATTGCCAATATTAACAATCAATGAGACTGATAAAAGGTAGATGGGAGTTTTTGTACTACTCTTGCAATTCTCCGCACATCAGTAATGATTTCAAAATAAAACTAAACACAGTCTACATGTCCAATGGACAGGGCAGAAATAGAATGCCGGGAGCCAGCGAGAACTGTGGGAAATAGTAAGCATGCTCTGCTAACCGTGACTGCAGGGTTCTCTTTAAAGAAGGCGCATTCTAACTTGGCTGGCAGCTGCACTCAGAACCTGGGAGCTCCCCTGGAAATGCACCCCATCCTCTTCATGAAGGGGAGGGTCTATTTCCATGGAAAGAGTAACATCTTTGTTGCAGAAACCAGAATGGCCAACCCTCTGAAGACCACAGGTTGTGCCAACCCTTTGATCATCCCGGTCCTCCGCTTACCTGTTAACTGCCCTGTGGCTATTTCCCTGTGTAATCCCAGCCCTTGCATACCACCAAACCCTCTGGAGACCCCAGCCCTTCTGCCTGTCTGCAAACTGCCCTTTGCCCTCTAGTCTCCGTTCCCATGTGATCTTTGTACTTCCACCACCACAAGCAGCCGGCTGGTGGGGGGTGCAGAGCCGATTTTTTGTGGGTGACCTGCTGCCCTCCCCTCCTGCCGGCAGGACTGGAATAAACGCTCAGGTAGGATTCCACCCTGTCTCTGCCGAATTGACTCAAATAGTGACAGGCAGCTCGGACCCCCTGTTTCTCCTGTTACAAAAACAAAATAGCAGAGTGACTGCGGTAGAACCTCACTCAATCCTCCAACTAAATTCATTCCCCGAGGCTGATCAATAAACAAGCTGTTGAGACATAGAATGGTTTTTCCCATTAGAAGTGGAAACTGAATTAATTCATGTTGCAGACCCCCAATGACCCCGTTTTAACCTTTCTTATAAAGTCCATGTCTGATGTAGAGTCTAATCAAGAAGCAAATACCGCCGAGGCGGGTTTGGCTCAGTGGATAGAGTGTTGGCCTGCGGACTGATGGGTCCCGGGTTCAAATCCAGTCAAGGGCATGTATCCTGGTTGTGGGCACATCCCCAGTGGGTGGCGTGCAGGAGGCGGCTGATTGATGTCTCTCTCTCATTGATGTTTCTGACTGTCTATCTCTCTCTCTTCCTCTCTGTAAAAAAATCAATAAAATATATATTTTTTTAAAAAGAAACAAACAAATACCTTTTTTTCTTACATTTATCAAACCTCCCCTATAAGCCTTAAACCAGTGGTTCTCAACCTTCCTAAGGCTGCGACCCTTGCATACAGTTCCTCATGTGGTGGTGACCCCCAACCATGAAATGTTGCTGCTGTGATGCATCGCGATGTAAATATCTGCATTTTCCGATGGTCTCAGGCGACCCCTGTGAAAGGGTCGTTCGACCCCCAAAGGATCGCGACCCACAGGTTGAGAACTGCTGCCTTAAACAGACCACTGTCAGCACTGGTCCAGGGCCTTTCAGGAGGTGTGTATGCAGCGTCTCTGCTGCCATCCCTGGCTCAGGGCTTTGCCTTTTTCTCTCTCTGCACTTGCCTGCCATCACTGTTACGGTCACACCATTAACAGTATTAGCACTCTGGAAGGCCTCTTTTTGGTTTTCAATTATGCTAATTGTCCATTTCACCAGCAGCAAAAACAAAAACATTCTCAGCCCTGTTTCCTGAGCTGTTCCTGGTAAACTGACTCCTTCTGCACATTCTCACTCTGCTTGGCCGGAGAGAAGCTTTTTGTTATGCGATGTATCTGCAGGAAAGGGTTGTCAGGTTGAAAACCAAAGCTTGTTCAACAACTTTTTTTCCATGAACAACTCGCTAGAGAACCAAATTATTCGAGATGGAGGACATTAGAGAACCGAGGTTTGACTGTGCATGGTTTTCCAAAATCTTATCAGGTACAGCGGTTGAAATGTCGAAAAATGCCTCGGATCCTGGATTCTTCCTTTTCTCTCCTGGATTCTTGTCAAGTACAACATTTCTCCTCTCCTGAGCTCCTCCTGTTCACGCATTTCCCAGCAACAAGCTCTGGTGTTCAATTTTATCATCTCCGCTCTCATTTTTGTCTAACAAACTGACACTGTCTGCCACCCTCTTGAGAAATAGAAAAGAAATGTCACTTTCTATTCCATAAGCAAAAACTGCATTGCCTAGAGAAGCAATGAATTAATTGACTTCCAGGATGAATGATCTGCAGTGAATCTAGCTGAGTGTACACTATCAGCATACGCAGAAAAAAGAAAAGCCTTCCAATAGGAAACAACTGTATCTAAAGCTCTTCACAGCCATAAGTCGCTTTTATCTGCAGCCTATACATACATGTTTCATGTGTGTTACATGTTATCCACAGTAAGTGCACACTTGTCCGTGTAACTGAATGTAGACGATATGAATAAAGTTATTCTGTACACATCTGGTAAACGATATAAGGTATATTACATTTTCTCTTTAAAAGGAATGAAGAGGCTCTAAATGCCTTTTTCATATTTGTTTACATGTGATCTCAGAGTATAGGGGATACAAGCTCTCATTTGTCCCCACTCCATTCTTCTGAGAAAAAAAAAAATATAGCAAACGATCCCATTTGACAGACAAGAACACCGGGACAAGGGACTTGTACGGTATAAAATCACAGACAGAGAGATTGGTCAATTAAACTGAGAAATGTGCCCTCCCAGTTGCCCATCTATAGTTCCATACTGGGATCTGCTGGAATTTTCCCCACATATATGAAGCATCCATCTTATATAAAAACTGCTGTTCGAAATTTTAACCTTGCTATTGGCTTCTGTAAATGCTTGCTTGCTTAAATAATAAGGAAAATGAGACTATTCTCACTTCAGAGAGGCCATTAAACCTTCCCTGGACAAAATGATTAGTGCTGGCACCAGGCCAGGCCTTTGGTGGAGGTCTCAAGGCCTCAGCACAGAGGGGCCCTTTAAGAACTTGCAAAGGGGCGGGAAACATCCCATACTTGGGAGACAAAGAAGCTAAAAACATATAAATACGGAAAACTTCTGCATGTGAGGGCCCAGAATTTAAGAAACATTTTCCTCTGGACCCGCGGGATTAAATGTAACTCCAAACTCTCTGAGCATGGTTTGGTTATTCCGATTTTCTGTAACATATAGACATGTATACATGTACATGTATATTGCATATTATGCATGTACATGAACATACATATATGAATATATTAAACATGTATATCGGTTCACCCAAACTCAGGCAAAAACTAACACCAATAAAATTGTCTCCAGGAACCGTTTTCCCTCTTTCCAACATTACCAATAAAAGGAGTTCATGACTATGTGCCAAGAAGAAAGTGGGTATTTACAAAAACAAATCCTCCTATAGGTCGCCAACCTTTCAGACCTCATGGACCTCCATGGTCCATGGACCACCAGTTGGCTAATCCAGAGACAATTCAGATTTCAGGTCTCAGAAACGCAGCTCGCAGTCCTGGTAAAAGCCTGTCTGTGATGCCCCGAGTTTCACGTTAGAAATCAAACGCTAGCTTCCAAATGTTCAAAAACCTTCCAGCTCTGTTTCATCAAAATAACACAAAATGTAGAAACACGTTGTTCCTGCCCATCTCATGGGCCTTTGACTACAAGTAAACCAATTCTACTAGAAGAGCCCAGATAAAATTTCAAAACGGTTACTACTCCTAAAATCTCTTCACTGTGGGAGCACCTCAGTGCCAGCCTCTTTAGAGCAAGTTCACCTCCACTGGCCATTGCCAACGACCCCCGAGGGTCTGCACAGGAGAGAGTGAGTCCTTTGGGGCTCTTTGTAACAACTGAAAACCACAGCTCTCTAGTTTGAGACCGTCCTGTGAGAAATAATAATAAATCCTGCAGCGCGCAGGCTTAACGCGACACATTTTCTACTCCAAGAGAAGTGACTTCTGTTTCATCTGCTTTTCCAAAAGGGCGAGAGACTAGGGGAACATGTAAGAATATACTTCAAGGACTAGGAACAAAACTTTCAAGGAGCCTTTATCTATCTATGAAATAGGACAGAGTTTCTTCGCAGAGAAATCGTGTTCAAAGAGCGGAGACCTCACATGGATGCTGCCTCCATATGTAAAACAGTCCGAGTGGCCATTTTTAAAGGAAGCTGCTTAAACAGTAACTCCTTTTCATAGGGCTCACATGCCTGTATGAAAATGGAAGCATCTCGCAAGCATAAGAACAGAGCAGTGACATTATAATCGAGGGCTGGGCTGGAGGGGGGATTAGAACTAGAGCAATAGACCTTAAAATTCACTGGTCAGAGCCCTACCTGGGTGTTCAATGGTTAGAGCATCAGCCGAGCCTGAAGAGCTGCGGGTTCAATTCCGGTCAAGGGCACCACCTCAGCTGCAGGCTCAATACCTGGCGCCAGTCAGGGCGTGTGCAGGAGGCGACAGCTGATGTGTCACTTTCACATCAATGTTTCTCTCTCTACCTCTCCCTTTCATTCTCTAAAAATCAGTGGGAACAGAATGTCCTCAGGTGAGGATTAAAAAAATAAAGGTCACCGGTCAGAGAATGTGGGGGAGGCTTCAGCAGAAGGCAGACCAGTCATTGTCAATGGGCCGTAAAGGGGATGATGGCCGACAGGAAGGAGATGGGCATGGGAGGTCAGCAAGCTAACAGGGGGGTTCCAGATGCCCACTGTGTCCCCTCAAGACTGGTCTCGGCCAGATGAGTCAGCTCCCCCAAACCTGAGTCTGACCTCTCTGTCCCCTCCACCTTTACTCCAGCCAAGACCCACACAACACACCTGGCTCAGAAGCTGAGGGTTAGCAGGAAGAATCGGGACCAAGACAGGTCACGGGTTGAACACGAGCACACCCAAGGCTTCTGGAAAGATCGGTTGACTCCTGAGGTCAACTCCCATAATAAGTGTACACTTTTCAGAGGGCATCTGCTCAAGGTGTCTCAGGGTTTATCCTTTTTCTTCTGATTAAAAGCAAATTGGTTCGCTTCTCACTACAAAAGCAATGCTTTCGAAATGTGGAAAAATACAAATAAGAAAAGAAGCCAAATGCTCACCGGAGAGAAACCTTTCTAACAAGGATAATAATCAAAATAAAACAACTGCCAATGTTGATGGATCAATAGCCACCTGCCAGATGCCCTGCTAAGCGGTTTACAGATCTTACCTTACTTACCATCACTGGCAAACTTGTTTTTTAAAAAAGGTAAGAAAAAAGGGTGTGAGTGCCATTTTTAATTTAAAACCTAATGCCATGCTAATCACTAGGTCATATTGCTCAGCACATATGTGCTTGCTTATTTACTTGTTATGTGCTCAATAACAGAGGTTTTTTTAAACATAAACATCATTATGGTGAGCTCAGCTTATCCACTGAACGCTAACACTATAGTTCCTCAGTCAAAACAGTCACAGTAATCTTACTGGAAAAGTCTTGGAAGGAAGAAGGAAGGAGACAGCATGAAGGAAGAAAGGAATATCTATGAGATTGCTTCTCCCCGCTGAGACGCGTTGCTAAGGTAGGAAAGGAACACAGCCCACGGCTGCCTGTTTTCTTTTTTTTTCTTTTTTTTTAATATATTTTATTGATTTTTTACGGAGAGGAAGAGAAAGGGATAGAGAGTTAGAAACATCGATGAGAGAGAGACATCCATCAGCTGCCTCTTGCACGCCCCCTACCGGGGATGTGCCCGCAACCAAGGTACATGCCCTTGACCAGAATCGAACCTGGGACCTTTCAGTCTGCAGACCGACACACTAACCACTGAGCGAGACTGGTTTCGGCTACCTGTTTTCTTGAGTCTTTACTTAATCCATTGTTAGGGACACAAACCTCCTTGCTTTGATTAAGAATTTATTGCAGTTTTACTTTCCCTCAGAAATGAACCTTGCATTGTTGAGTAAACAGTTTGTAAAACTGCCTGTTCTGCTCCCTGCCTTACATTTCTATTTCCTCATCTGCCTCTACGCCGAGGTCTCGGTGAGAACCCGTGAAGGAGCAGGGGAAAGCTTTGTAAAGCCTGCACCTCCACGGGGGAGGAAGGCATCCTGGCCGCGCGGCGCTGCGGGCTGCCCCGGTTTTCCCCGGTTTTCGACCTGGAGAGAGGACTGCAGGGAGCGCGCAAGGGCGTGAGTCACTGCTGAGCAGACAGGCCTGGGAACAGAAGGCCAGGGCTCATCCCTGCTGCTGCGGCTGGCGAGCTGTGCCATCTTGAGTGAGTTATGGAATCAAGCTGAAGCTCAGTAAAACAAGGAGCTGGCCCAGCTGGTGGGGCTCGGCAGCTGAGCACTGACTGACCCGAGAGCCAAGAGGTCGCTGGTTCGATCCCCAGAGGCAGCCGAGTCTCGCTGATGTTTCTATCCCTCTATCACTGTCCCTTCCTCTCTCGCTAAAAATCAATAAAATATCCTATCTAATAAAAGAGCAATATGCAGATTAACCATCACTCCCAACACACAAGATGACTGCCCCCATGTGGACTCAAGATGGCCACCACAAGATGGTCAGCAGGGAAGGGCAGTTGGTAGGGACCACGCCTGCAAGGGAGGGCAATTGTGGGTGATCAGGCCAGCATGGGAGGTTATTGGGAGGGACCAGGTCTGCAAGGGAGGGCAGTTGGGAGTGATCAAGCCTGCAGGGGAGTGCAGTTAGGGTTGACCAGGCACACAGGGAAAAGCAGTTAGGGGCAAACAGGCGGGCAGAGGAACAGTTAGGCATCAATCAGGCTGGCAGGGGAGTGGTTAGAGGGTGATGAGGCTGGCAGGCAGAAGCAGTTAGGGGCAATCAGGAAGGCAGGCTGGCGAGCAGTTGGGAGCCAGCAGTCCTGGATTGTGAGAGGGATGTCCGACTGCCCGTTTAGGTCTGATCCAGGTAGGATCAGGCCTAAACGGGCAGTCGGACATCCCTCAAGGGGTCCCAGATTGGAGGGGGAGCAGGCTGGGCAGAAGGACACCCCCTCCTAGTGCACAAATTTCATGCACTGGGCCTATAATATAGTATTATATTATATATGAGGAGCTGGTGTTTGAGCCCAGCTTTGTGTTCCCAAGCCTGTCTCTATTCCTCAGTTATGCTCTGACTGACTGTGAGGATCATTCACAGAGAGCATTCTGGGGGCCTAGGGTGCCCAAGGATAATGTTAGGGCACTTAGCACAGGGTCTGGCCTACAGCCAGAACCCAACAGCTGACAGCTATCGTGACTGGGGTCTGAGGGATTCTTCCCTTTGCCTCCACCCCCACTCTCAGCTTTCTCCCGCCCTCCCTGCCTGCCAGGGCCTGAGACTTCCTCCCACACACCATCACCAGCACTCCCGCCCTGGCAGGAGTCTGGTTGGAGGGGACCCACAGGAGCCACGCACCAGAGGTCAGAGGTCAGAAGGAGAAAAGGGGAGGTATCTCTCTACTCTTCTTCCTCTGCGTTCTGTTGGCTGGCGATGCTGGCCAGTGCCCCTCAGTGACTCTGGCTCCCTCGCAGGACACCGCCATCCACAGTGCCTGCCCCCACGGGCTTCCTCTAACACTAATGCACCCCCCCCCCAACCTTCCGAACGAACTCGTAAGGGCGGTAATGACATGGTGACATCACTTTACAAAACACTCGTTGGTCAATGATCATTTAAACGGCAGTGGAAGTTTATGACCAATCATTAACCATTCTCAGGAGGGAGAGAAGCATTGTTAGGTGTACCTGACAACGAGCAGAAAATGCAACTGGGGATTGATCCGGATGATACTGGAAACCCCCTCTGTCTCACCCCGGAAGCCCCGCCCAGTTCCACAGTTTGCTCCAAACCCCACCCTGCACAGAGCATCCTCTACAACCACACTTGCCTTGTGAGAAATGTCCAGGTGTGGTTCAGGGGATAGAGCCTCGGTCTTCGGACTCAAAGGTCCCAGGTTCGATTCCGGTCAAGGGCATGTACCTTGGTTGCGGGCACATCCCCAGCAGGGGGCGTGCAAGAGGCAGCTGATGGATGTTTCTCTCTCATCGATGTTTCTAACTCTCTATCCCTCTCCCCTCCTCTCAGTAAAAAAAATAAAAAATAAATAAATGTCCATTTGGCTTTATTCGGAGAAAAAGGAAGACCAAGATTCATCACAGAACCTTGAAGAAAACCCCCAAACCATAGGCAGCGCAGTTTTTTCTCGGTCCTTCCGCAAAGTGTCGATCACAAACGCAAACTCTGGAAACTCCCGGCATCCAAACGCCATCGGGACCGTTTTACACACCGGCATTTCTAGCCGCGCTGGGTCAGGACCTGCCGGGAGCCACCTGAGCGGATCTCGTTTTAACCCCAGCAAGTTCAAGTGTAACTGACAACCACTCCCCGGGGCGTGAAAAAGCGGGTAATTACTCAGTTAAAGAGCAACGACGCCGGCATTTATTTGTACCTTCTAAGCTCCGGTTAGATTGGATGCAACATCCAAAAGAGGCACATTGTGTGTTTCCAAAGACGCCAATGGCTTTGCCTCAGTGTTTGCTCTCTGCGGTCTCTGTGGTCTCTGTGGGTCTTTTTCTAGCTTTTGTTTTGGTGTCCAGTTCTGCGAGGCGCCTTCGACGGAACGTTCAAAGCCAGGTGCCACCGCGTTTCACGCGACCGGAATTGCTTTTTGGTGATTTGAAGCCCTTTTACCGGGGAGCCCCGCATTATGAGTGAATCATTGCCAATTTCCCGTTTCGTGACCAAGCAATGAAACAGCGGTCCTGGCCATTCCGGTCACCGCCGGCCTCAGGCTGGCACGGCAGGCGCAGGGCGGGGGCCCGGAGGAGCTGGCGGCTTGCCACTTCCAATAATTCCGTCCTGCCAGTCTGTTCCCAGCCGCAGTGTCAGCTGGATGCGGGACTCTGACCCGTTTCCCGCCCTGTATTCCGCACCCCATGGCCACACGACTGCGGGGGTTTGCGCCTCAGGCTAGGGCACCCACCTCGGGCTGAGGGATGGCTTCTAACGGTGCTTCCTGCCAGAGAGACGCGCCCCAAGAACATGGGGGGTCAGGTGGGCCCCGCAGGAAAGAGGCAGCCGCGGCCACGCTTCCTTGTCAACGGGCCTCCTCGCACACACCCTCTATCCGTCCTTCTTGTTGGGGTGTCTCTGGGCGGACAGTCATCCTCTCGGTGATCGACCCCTGTTTAGCTCTCAGGCTATTTATTGCCTCGTCTATAGCAGGCAAAAATACATGCCTCACCAGCGGGTAGGGAAATAAGCGGATGGATGGATGGATGGATGGATGGATGAATGAGCCCACCCGGACGCCCCAAAACATTCTGCCATCTAATGAACAGCTCCCCCTCATCGTCCCACACCAGGTCACACACATCTGGTAAGTGGCAGAATCCAGGGTTCAAACTCAGGCAGCCCTTCACCACTGTGCATGCAGCACTCTAAGCAAGAGCCAATAAGGGACCTAACAGGTGTGGCTCAGTAGATAGAGCGTCGGCCTGCGGACTGAAGGGTTCCAGGTTCGATTCCGGTCAAGGGCATGTACCTTGGTTGCAGGCACATCCCCAGTAGGAGGCATGCAGGAGGCAGCTGATTGATGTTTCTCTTTCATCGATCTTTCAAACTCTCTATCCCTCTCCCTTCCTCTCTGTAACGAAATCAATAAAATTATTTTTTTTAAAAAAAGGACACGGTCTTTATGAACTAGCCAATGAGATAGCACAGGACAGATTTTCTTTAAAATACATCAGGACTGGTCATCAATGGTGTATGGAGGCTGAATATGAATAACTTGCACTGTTCGTCGCTGATATTCTAAACCAGTGGTTCTCAACCTTTTTTAATGCTGTGACCTTTTAATACAGTTCCTCATGTGGTGGTGACTCCCAATCTTAAAATTATTTTCGTTGCGACCTTGCTAGCAGTTTTCAACCTGTGGGTCGCGACCCACAAGTTGAGAACCGCTGCTGTAGAGCCTAAGACCATCAGAAAACACAGATATTTACATGATGATTCATTAACAGTAGCAAAATGACAGTTATGAAGTAGCAACGAAAATAATTTTAAGATTGGGGGTCACCACAACATGAGGAACTGTATTAAAAGGTCACAGCATTAAAAAAGGTTGAGAACCACTGTTCTAAACCGAAGCCATACTTGGTGAGGACAATCTTTTTTTCCTGCCAGAATCACACAGTAAAAGCAGTAAGAGAGATCTACGGTTGTTTAAAATTCCAATTAAGCAGTGGTCCTCTGGGCTTCACGTTTTCATTCAACATCATTCAGTGTCTTTCCCCATATCCCAGTGTCCTCCATGGTTTTTATGGAGACAGATATCTTCTCAAACATGAAAAGCAGATCTCTTGACTATTCTGTTCATTAAAAGGGGTATTTAAAAAAAAAAAAGAAATTTGACAGCAGAACAATACACTGAGCAGTGAAAGTCTTTTTGTCAAGGTCCAATGGTCTTTTTAAGGACGGCCAGGCCAGCATTCTCATTTTGTTCTGACAGGGAACCATTTCTATAAATTCGGTTTCCTGTGAATAAAAAAAAAAGTGTTGTCCCTAAAACTACGCAGATGCTCACTGCAGGTGACAGCCCGTTTATAAGTGACATCTACTCCGGAACTAGAGAAGGCCATTGGGAGGCATCAGGACATACTGAAGGTTCAATAAATATGAGCTGGATGGATAAAGGGGAGACAGGAAGAGAAGGACATGCAGACTCAGAGCTTAGCGCCCTCAAACCTCACATGACTCTTACAGGCCTCACATGACCTGGGAGAGTAACGCCTTCGAAGATCAGCAGAATGGCACTCAACTTTAAAAAGGCACGAAAGACTTCTGGGGGGTGAAGGAAATGTTCTAAGATTGTTGGGGTGATGGTTGCACACCACTGTAAACTTACTGCAGATGACTGGATTGTGCACTTTGGTGAATTTTATCATATGGGAATTACACCTCAATAAATCTGTCTGTTTGTCTGTTTAATCTCCCCCGTGCCTCAGAAAGCCCAAGTTCATGAAAGCAGGTAACACCCTTGGTGATCAGCCTCCTGCTTATCTTTTCCACCACCCATGCTCCCCAACCCTCTGACACCCCCCCACACCCCGTAGCTTCTGCCTCCAGAAACTCTCTGTGTATCTACCCTCGGCCTTCTGCTTTCGAGTCTTCCTCACCGCAGCGGCCTGACAAACCCCAAACGGGGGTCAAGGGCACAGCTCAACCCAACCCTGATTCTAGGGAACTCTTCTGACCCTCCATTTCTTCTTCTGTACCCTCCAAAGAACCAGTAATTCACTGCCTATACTTTTTTCTTAAATATGCCAAGGACATACACCACGCTGCCAAAATACCCACGCAGTACCCATCCTTTCTTCCTGTAATGATGCCTGAGATTCTTGGATGTGGCCGGGGGCCCTGGGATTCTCCAGGGGTCCCTGGGAGACCCCGGCGTGTGGCCGAGGTTGAGAATCACTGTTCTAGAAACCCCTTCCCCTTTGCAGTATTTTCTTGGGAAAGGCTTTCGTTCACAATTGGCAGGCGCGGTTCTTCCGCACAGCTGGCCTCTTTCCCTCCCGCGTTCTGCTGATGACCCTTCCCAATTAATTAACCAATCAGCCGCTCATTCATTCCCTGGGAATTCAGAGATAAGGAAGATAGAGTTACCGCTGCAGGACAAAACTCAGAGCTGAGGATGTAAACAGACGCGTAAGCCAACAATAAGAACCCGGAGTGCTCAATCATGAATTAAACAGATGGGGAATTGAATGCCTGCATCATACCCAGCACAAGGTGGGCACTGGAGAGAGAGAGAGAGGGAGCAAGGAAAAATGCAGACACGTGGGCTGGCCTGCTGCGACCGGCAGTCGGTGGATAAAGGACCATAATCGAGTCCTGGTTGCTATGGAAGAAAAGAAGTGACCTCCCTGCAGAGCGTTTTCCAGAATCCTCCTTCCAGCCTGGAGACGCACGGAGCCTTCCAGCACTCGGGAAGCAACACAGGAGGAGGGGGAGAGAGGGGAGGAGAGATCCAGCTAAGAACTGGTGCAAGCAAAGGTCAAAGTGCAAGGATTGAATTATCCGCGATGCCTTGAGAGCGTCTTGCTCCCTCACACTCAGGCCTGGGAGTGCAGGACAGTCTCCTGGCTTGTGGACTGAAGGGTCCCAGGTTCAATTCCGGTCAAGGGCATGTACCTTGGTTATAGGCACATCCCCAGTAGGGGGAGGAGTGCAAGAGGCAGCTGATCTATGTTTTGCTCTCATTGATGTTTCTAACTCTTTATTCCTCTCCCTTCCTCTCTGTAAAAAATCAATAAAATATATATATTTTTTTAAAAGAAGCTGATTCCTAGAAAAGCACTTTTATAGCTGGGGGAAGTGATCACTAAGGTAAAGCACTGCTATTATCACACGGACAGCGCCCTGTCTTCACCTCAACTCGAGATGCCCCCAGGCCCCCTTTTCCTCCCTCCGACTGTCCGTCAGTCCGGGCCTAGCCCTACCCTGTACACTTCCAGATGCACCCAATCCCCGGAACTGACATAAGTAGGTTGTGACCCCAGCCAAACCCTGATCTCTCCTCTATAAGTGGCTCCCTCTAAACCCCTATAATTTCAATTGGGGGGGGAGGGAAGAGGGAGAGAGAGAGAGAGAGAGAGAGAGGAAAGAGAAAGCTAGGTAGGAAGAAAGAAAGAAAAAAACAAGAGAGCCCTAGCTAGTTTGGCTCATTGGATAGAGCATTGACCTGTGGACTGAAGGGTCCTGGGTTCGATTCCAGTCAGGGCACATGCGAGGTTGTGGGCTCAATCTCCAGTAGGGGGTGTATAGGAGGCAGCCAATCAATGTTTGTTTCTATCTCTCTCTCCCTCTCCCTCCCTCTCTGAAAGCAATAAAAATATATTTAAAAGAGAGAAAAAAAAGCAGGAGAAAAGAAAGAAAACTAGAGAGGAAGAAAGACATCTGTTTCAAGACAAACTCTAAACTTACATTATTTATATCAATACTGATTAAATCAAAGGATTACAAGAGTCAGAACTATTAAAAATTTATTGAATCTGTGCCTTAAACAGCTGGGTGGAAGAAAACATTCTTGGATATACTGGGATTAAGCTTCTAGACATTCCTTTATTTATTTGTGCAATGATTTTATTTATTCATGTATTTATTTATTCGGTGGAGTTTTTTTTAAAAAAAGAGGAACCTTTAAATTGTTTACCAGGAAATCCCTGCTAAAGAAACCACCAGCTCTGGATCAGCCAAGGTTTCCGGAGGAGATGAAGACAAGTACACAGGGGGATGCAAATGAGATCCCCGAGTTCCCAGTGGCCTTTGGGAACCCGGACAGGGGGGGTCCATCCAGCGGCCTCCACCTCACTCTTCCAGGAGGTAAACTAAGTCCTTCCTCTGCCCCTTGCTTGTCAGGAGCAGCGCAAGACCACAGGGCAGAGATCTGGAACCTTCTAAAACTGCCTCCAGAGAAAAACCACACCCACGCTTGAAGGAAGGGCCTAGAGAGGGCCCCACCCCCACCCCCACAGGAGCAAACTGTTTCACCATCACACATGAGTCTCCCCTGGGAACAACCAAACAATGGGGGGGAGACTTTGTTGAGGGGCAAGGAGGGGTCAATGCAAGTCGGGAAAATTGTAATTCCTTTGATGTGATTCATTTTGCATCCATAGTCTTGGGAGGTCAGAGAAGGGGTACAAGGATTAAGTCCAGCACCCTTTGGTCAGGTGTTCCTGCAGTCACTGGGAGGAGCTAAGTTTCAATGGCTTGCTAGCAGAAGAGAATAAATGGTTGCATTATAGCTGCAGAAATAACATAGTTTCTACATATTATGGCACCAATGTTAGTAAGTGTGACTCTTTTATAAGCAAACATACGCTGAACCCTATTGTGCACTGCCACACAGAGATGACAAACAAGGATGGCTTGCCAGCACTTGACAGAATCTTGGGAGAAAGATACTACAGTGGTACCTCGAGATACGAGTTTAATTCATTCCGTAACCTTGAGGCATGGGAAACTATGCGACACTCTAATCGCAGTAAACTGGTGGGTCGTGTGCAGCCGGCCGATCCGCGCGATTACTCCTATCTCAAATGTTGCTCATATTTCAAAGCAAAAATCACTCGCTCGATGGCTCATATCTCAAAAAAATCTCGTATGTTAGGGCACTCGTATCTCGAGGTACCACTGTATATGAATATCCGTGATAATCAGTTGAAGTCTCATTGCTTCCCATTCTACACCGCCGTGTTACATGTCATGTCATAAAGTTTCGGTCTCTGATCCTCACACCACACCATCAGCCCCTATTTAATGTATGGTCTGTAACAATTAAACTTGGATTAGTTTATGCTAGTTGTTCTGGGAACATTTCTTATAGGTCTCTTTCTTATCTCATCATTATGCTTTCTGTGTCTCCCAGACATGCCTACATGAAGGGGTTAATTCTTCAGTGGTTGCACTCTGCGATACTCTAAAGCGAGATTGTGAGTATGTCTCAGTCATGTCTGAGACAAAGAACAGCTGCGACCTTATTCTACCGTAACAATAGCATGATCATTCCTGGCCATTCCATGTGAATGTTTAGCTCAACGTAATTCCTGTTTTCCAGGCTCACACCTGAGCTGGCTGATTTAAGGATATTTTGGGTTATGCAAAGCATTCTGGGAGATGCAAAGAATCAAGTCTGAGCTAGACTGGGGGGAGTGGGGGTCCCTCAAACACAAAGTACCTGAGGTCCCGGCTGACAAGTATTCAGAGCCGCAATTTAGGAGAAACAAGAGAGACATAGGGACCCAGGACCTATATGTATTTTCAGATCTCCTAAGTGATCAACCACAAATCAGAGGATAGATGAATAGCCTCTAAAAGTCTAATGTTCTCCCTGTTGTGTAATCCAATCATCAGTTACAGATATAAAAGCTTTAGGCCTGGGAAAGGAGAGAATTTTGGAGTGGGAGTCTCATGAAATCTTACAAAGCAACAGGGAACGTTATTCAGCAGCAAGTATTTGGAATCCCAACCCACAGAGTAAAAGATGCAACCGAGTAAAGGAGGAGAGGACAGAAAATGAGAAGGCCCGAGTCAGGTCCCAATGCTGGGTCACATGATTGTTAGAGGGGGCCTGCAGACCCCCTCTAACCTACACTGCGACCTTGACAAGACCTTCCATCTCCATCTCCCTCAGCATCTTTGTCCCCTATGTGATAGAAAGTGAGGGACCAAATGGATCTCAAACAAAAAGCACAAGGCTGTTTTCACCGGCTGGAGGCAACGGTCCCGAGTTTTCTCTTTTAGGACAATTTTTTTTTAATGTATTTTATTGATTTTTTACAGAGAGGAAGGGAGAGGGATAGAGAGCTAGAAACATCGATGAGAGAGACATCCATCAGCCGCCTCCTGCACGCCCCCTACTGGGGATGTGCCCTGACCAAGGTACAGGCCCTTGACCGGAATTGAACCTGGGACCTTTCAGTCCTTAGGCCGACGCTCTATCCACTGAGCCAAGCCGGTTTCAGCAAAAGGGAGTTCTTGACAGCCTCACCGGAAGTCACTATGACATCTCCCCTCTCCCTCGGCCATTGGTTCTCCCAGGTCCAGCATCTGTGCATCCAGGGACTCTGGGATCCCAGACAGCGCAAGGACAGCCACCAAATAAGCAAATTCAACCCAGGATCCGCAGCTTTTTGCAACCCCGGGAAGTCTGACTAATAATTATTAGAACTTGTGGAGTCATCATTCTTAGCTGGTTTGCAAAACACTAGCAGCAGGAATAGCAAATGCTTGTTCACCAACCAGTCCGTTGCGGCAAAATCCCTGGTCCGGCTCCAGATGTAGCCAGAGCCAGGCTGAGAAGATGGGGGTCCCTGCCCAACAAGCAAACCCCGCCTTGCCAGGGCGGACGGGGCCATGGAAATACCCTTAGAGATGTGTCCCAGCCCATCTCCCAGACAAGACCACCCGGGGAGAAGTCCCATGATCCCAGATGACTTTGCTCATTTCATGGAGATGCGTATCTCAGGTTCTATTTTGGATATTTTTTCTTATTCACAAAGACAATTTATTCTTTCCCCGGAGTAACCCCTATATCGTTAATGACAGGAATAGCTACTGTTCAGGGCCTCTTAAAATCATAGTGAGAAGGGAATGGGGGGAAAGAGAGCAATGAGGCCCCTTTTGGTTAAAGGTCTATTTTTTAAAATACTTCCTGGACTAGAAAACCCTTCCTGCAATTTCTGAGGACCTGAAATACAAACTGACACACCCACCCGCACCAACTCATTCTCCTCCGCGCCCGCAAGGCCTGCGCTCCATCCCGCATATTTCTGCTCTACAGCACAGTGTATGCCTCCAGCTTTTTCCATTTCTCCAACTTTGCATCTAAATCTACTTAAGAGTAAGCCACTTTTAAATGCTTACAGTTATAATATAATGATCACATATATTTCTACATTTTTAGAATTCTCATCTGTCAATATGGGCACTGCAAAAAGGGATCGGCGTGAGCAAGAATAGATTGTGTGACTCAACTTTAAAATCCCCCCACGAACCCCAGAGAGGTTGATATCTGCACAGAGTTAGACGGAGCGGATGGGCCAACTGATTTCCTGGCCAAGGTGCCACATCTTAGGACCAAACAAATAAACAACCAATGTGAACTGTCGCCAGCATCCAAGCCAAGCAAACGCCTCTGTGTTTGTTCCTGGTTTCTAATGGGCCCAGGTTCGCTGTCTGGTGAGGGGGTGTGCAAACCCTCCTGGAAGCCTGAATTCCCCGGCTCCGGGTCCCTGTACCCCTTCCCCCTCAGCTCAGGAGAGGCCCCTGACACTGACTGGCACATGATGAAACCTCTTGCTCCCAGGCCGGTCAGGAACCCAGAGGGCGTGGCCCGCCAGGACAGAAAGCCACCACCTTGGGGCAAGGACGCAGATGGATGCCAAGGGTCATGTCACCCAGAAGTAGGGCCAGTGTGTAGACTCCATCTATCATCTCAGAATTGGGACTCACTGTCAAGTTCGGGCCAGGTAAGCAGCCCTCACACACAGAGCAGCCAGGAGAGGATAAATCACTGTCCCAATTGGCTGTGGGCCATGATGGATGGAGCGCCCGCTCCGTGCCGGCAGCGATGCCAAGCGTGGCCGTCGCGGTGGGTAGCTGGGGCACCGGATCCTCTAGCACCGAAGGAGTGTGCACAAAGGCAGCGAGGCAGAGGGGAACGCACGGGAGACGCAAATGGAACCCCTGCTTTGTGTGAGCTCTGAGCTCCCACATCCTCACCTGCAATGGCGGAGTGACCGCAGGGACCCCACGGTCCTCGAGAGGGCTCAAGGCCAGCAATCACGGCTGTTACGCCAGGCAGTTCCACCAGACCCATCATAGGAAACGGGGCTTCACTCACCACTGCTGTGAGCTTTCAGTGCCTCGGTCTACCCCATCTGAGAAATGGGTCTCTTAGAGGGTGGTGCTGAGGACTCGCTGGGTGAACCCATGTAAAAACTTAGAGGTCTCTGGACCACAGTGAGAACTGAGGCAAGTTCGCTCTGATCACAGCTAGACTCCCCACGCTATGGGGACAGGGGTGAGGGTGCTGTGGAGGTTTCAAATAAGGGGAGTGTTTCACCAGGGAAGGTTGGGGAGAGCATGGGTGAGGTGGGGGGGATGGGAAGGTAGGAAGTGGGGGAAACACAGACCAGGAAAGTGACCCAGGAGGCCTGGGGTGGAGATGGGAGTCCTCGTCCTCTCTGTCCCTGTCCCCGGCTGCCGCTGCCACTCCGCTCCCGGGCCAGGCCTGCGGCCAGCCTCAGACACCAGGCAGAGAGCATGGAGGTCGGTGCTTCCATCACACAGCACACGCACTGGTGTGCACGTGGGTTCCAAACAGGAAGAGAGTGACCAGCAGGAGAGAGAACCCCCGAGACCCTCAGGGAGCCCTTCCAGGAGGCTCCTGCCAACCGGCACAGAGCAGGGAGCCCGGGGGGCTGGGCAGCCATAGTAAATTACTGATCTTGAGCAAATCACTGACACTCGGTGAGCCTCAGATTCCTCATCTGTACCCATCCCATAGGGTCTACCACAAGGACCACGTAAAATAGTAAGTATAAAGTAATTACCACACTGCCTGACGTTAAAAGTACTGGCTGTTTAGTTTCCATTATGATTCGAGATAGAAGTTATAGCCAGAGTAAACACCACACGCACACACACACATACATTCACACACATGCACGCACGCACGCATGCACGCATGCGCAAGAATTCCCGCCTCCGCTGGCATTTTGCACACATGTCTATTGTACTACTTATCACAGATACTAAAGTCCTTTGGAGGCAGGTCTGTCTCTCCCCTCTGGACCGGATGTTTTCCGAAACCCAAACAGGCTCCATCTTTCTCGTTTTATATCCCCAAAGCTTAGTACTTCGAAAAGTGCTCAACCATGTTTGCTAAAAATAAAAAATAAAAAAGTGTCAAAATGGAATGAAAGCCTTTGAATCATGTGGACTCCTGGAGTGATAACGGCAAGCAATATTCTGAAAATGGAAATTCAGTGCCTTTTAATTCAGCGGATGTCTCTTTAGGCCGCTCCCCGTAAAAGCCACTTCTGTAAATAACGCTACCCTGTGCTCTGAGGTCCACTAACGTGCTACCCCACCAGCCCCGAAGCTTCTCCTGATGTCCATTCACCTTCATCTCTGCCAAGTTCAAGGCAACACGTTGGACCAAAGGAATCTGATTCGTCAAGGAGCCCAGACCTGCAGGTTCTCCCTGGAATGGGGCCTGCAGCCCCCCTCTAACACGGGCAGCCCCGGGAGTCAGTTCTCTTTCTCACCACGTGGTGGGAAAGGAGGAGGCATGAGGAGAGGACCTGACAAAGCTGGCGGTGCAAGTTAACTCTCACGAGAGTCTATGAAGGAGGTAAATTCTTCGCGGCTGCTGCCGAGTAGATTGTGAGCTCCGAGGGTGCATTCATCACCAGCCTTATTCAAGGTTGGCCTTGAAGAACAGGGAGCGTTCAAACAAGCGATCCTAAGAGCCGACTGTATTTCCACGGAGAAGTCTTGAATGTGAGACACCCTGGGGCCATCTCAGGGGAGCACAGACTGTAGGATGGGGACCCCTGGGTTTCCAGATGTATACAATGAAACATGATTAATACTTTAGGAGACCATCTGAGTGAATAAGCGTATAAATGAATGAACAAACGCATAAACAAACAAATGAGTTAGCTTAGGCAGGCCTGGCATTTTACAGACAAAGGAAGAATGTGACCACGGTTTCAATCACCCATCTGCTGATGTCAACTGCAAATTTCACCTCCCTCTTTCTCTCCGTAAAGGGTGTTATGAGAGAAAGCCTTCTTCCATCAGATTAGATCTACTTGAATAAAAAAAAAAAAAAAACGAATGACAGAATCTTAATTATTTCATCGTGTTCACGTGTCATTTTATTTCAATCCCAGGGGTGTGGGATAGCCATAGGAAATAAACTGTTATTTTCCTATTACCCACAACGCCACCCGGTATGAATTTGCTTTTCTTACCTTTCTTTTCAGTTCTGGTGTTTTCTGACATTGAAAGGACTATTGGCTCCCCACATACGCGGCGCACATACACATTAAAAGCCTATTTGTCAATGAGGTATTCTCCCGCTGCCTCTTACGGCTGAGTTATTTCTATTAAAGAGCTAAGCAATGGGACACGCGGCGGCACCGCTGCTTCTGGCAGGAATATTAACTCTGGAATTAGATGGATAAAACAAAACCGGTACAAAAGCCGGGGGGATTAGTGAAAGCTTTTAACGCATGGCTGGCCAGGGCAGAAATCTCTTTTGACCCACGAGTTTGTTTAAAAATTATATTTGCTGGAAAACAGCCTCACCACCATCATTAAGCTCTGAGTTTTCACTCTTGAGCTGTCAGACTTCCTATACGATATAATGGTTTTCCTCACACTAAAGTCAAATGATTTCCAAAACAGACTTGAGAAGAACTTAACCTCTGGCAGGCGCGGTTAAGTATGACAAGTAGGCATAGCAGCCTTATCTGTAATCGCCCCCAACTGGGAACTTTCCAAACATCCTTCACGGAGTCAATATCTAAATACGGGTACGTCCACGGCACAAACCTCTCCTCGGCAATAAAACGCAAGCACTGATATGCACAACTATTTGGATAAACCTGGGAGAAATTATGCTGACTGAAGAAAGAATGAGCCCTCAAAGGATGCATCCTATATGATTCCATTTAAGTAACATCTGCAAAATACCAGTATGATAGAGAGGAAGAACAAATTAATGGTTGGAGGGATTAGGGACAGAGGGAGGAGGATGGGTATGGCGGTACAGTAGAGTCTTTTGATTGTGGGGGTAATTACCGTATTTTCTGGTGTATAGGATGACTTTTTAACCCAGAAAAATCTTCTCAAATGTCAGGGGTCGTTTTATATGTCAGGTGTCATCTTATAGGGCGGGTATATCACCAAACTCTATATTTTTTTAATATGTTTTATTGATTTTTTACAGAGAGGAAGGGAGAGGAAAAGTTAGAAACATCGATGAGAGAGAGATATCGACCAGCTGCCTCCAGCACGTCCCCTACTGGAGATATGCACGCAACCAAGGTACATGCCCTTGACCAGAATCAAACCTGGGACCTTTCAGTCAGCAGGCCGACGCTCTATCCATTGAGCCAAACGGGTCTTGGCCTAAACTCTATATTTTAACTGGAAAAGTCGGGGGTCGTCTTATACACCCAGTCGTCTTATACGCCGGAAAATACGGTATACAAGGTTACACATGTAACAAAATCACATAGAGCTACACACACATGCGAATAAGTGTATGCATAACTGATAAAATCTGAATGAGTTCTATGGATTACAGCCATGTTGACTTCTCGGCTTTGATATCATACTGTCGTCATGTGAGATGTCAATTAACACTGAGGGAGGCTAAAGGTTGGATGCACAGGACTTCCCCATACATTTCTCTGTAACCACCCGTGAACCTATCATGATTTAAAAATGCAAAGGTTTTAAAATATACGGTCAATTAACACCAGGAATTATCATGAGATGTATCTCTACCAAGTCAAACAGCACGCGATCCTGAGTGCAGAGTAAGGTGACAAAATAAATGCGTTTTTGAAGAAAAGAAGAGAGGAACACAAAAGGAAGATGTACAATCATCCTTAGTGGATCTAAAATTGATCAAAAATCTGATCTGGGGAACAGCTGTCTTAACTTTTCCATGAGCCTTCATACAACTAATACATTGTACAGTAGTTGTGCGAATTAAATATGTATGGCATAGAGTAAGGGACTCAAGCAATATTAATTCTCTTCCAATAAGAACAAATAAGTGTCAATCATGTTATTCTCCTTTCTTTACTCCCTTATTGCATGACCTTACTTCTTTTTTAAAATATTTAGTTAGTTATTTGATTTTTAAAATGTATATATATATATATATATATATATATATATATATATATATATATATTTGTTTACTTGATTTCAGAGAGGAAAGGAGAGGGAAAGATAGAAACATCAATGATGAGAGAGAATCATCAAGCCTCCTACATCTTCCCTACTGGGGATCGAGCCCGCAACCTGGGCATGTGCCCAGTAACTGAACCGTGACTTCCTGGTTCAGATGTCAATGCTCAACCACTGAGCCACACTGGCCGGGCAGCAGGACCTTACTTCTTGATGAAATCATTGTTCCTCCTTCAACAGCCATCAGAAATGGCAAGCTGAAACCTAACGTCAGAGCTCCTCTCCTGGAAGTGCATCTGTTGTGAGCGGGCCCAAGTTCAATGCCTGAAGCCCTGAGTGTAAGAGCTGGAAGCTCCCGGAAGAATAGGATCCCCTACGCAGTTCAGCCATGGGGCTGGGATGGTATAGCACGTGGATAAAAGCCAGGCTTTGAACATGTAACACCCTGCTCCCCACCTCCATCTCCTTCCCAAGGCAATTTTCTTTCCCTCAGTGAACATAATCCAGCCTTTCCTTTCCTTTCAGCGAATTACACTCCTGGACAGATGTCGACAGAATACTAACGTGGCATCTTCAAGTACCAGCCCAATGAGGGAATCCATCCCGGAGACTCAACATGTAGCGGCCACGCAGGTCAGGGACCAGCAGAGCAGACAGTGGTCCCAGAATCAGTGGCCAGAGAGGCAAACATCCCAGAAGGCCATGGGTCCTGGCTGACCTCGAGGGTCAAAGAAGTAAGTTACCATCTTTTCAGAGAACACTTTCCCATCTCTACTGGTAGATGTGTCTACTCGTTTACACTAAATTGTATCCAGACATCAAACGGATAGAATGAGGGAGAGGTCAGGCTCAAGGTCAGCCCGAAAACCCAAGGTCAGGGTCCAGCTGTGGATGGAGCAGAGGTGAAGGTGGGAGAGGATGGAAGAGGGGAGCATCAGCAGAAACCAAGGGGCAGTGGGGCCTAAAGCCGGTCACTGGGGACCTGTGTGTATTCAATGAAGACATTTCTGCTCAGAACACGAGGAGCTAATCCCAGCGAGGCCGGCTGAGCTTCCGAAACAGGACAGACAACCAGGGGCCCGGCAGATGCGGGCGGTGCCAGGAGAGCCCATCCTACAGCACCAGGAAGGAGGTAGGGCCGGGGCGTAGGTACCCTGTGGGGGGAGGGGTGCTCATGAAGGCAGGAAGAGGCTGATGAAGGTCAAGAAATGGCTCACTCAATTCGCTGGCCCGTAACTGCTCCTGCCGCACCCACACCACGGATGCAGGTCCCACTCCGTGCTCCCGGCCAGCGGTCCCCGCTCAGGAGGCAGGCCCGCCCTGCGCCCCGTTCCCAGGGAGCACGTGCTCTCGCGGGTCCTAGGGAGCAGGATCAGCACACCCACCTTTGCAGGCCCCCCAAGTTCTGGCAGCTTCTGTTTCCTCCTAACACCTCCCCAGGAATCTGCTCTGCTAATAAGGGCCCTCCGTCTGACAGCTGGCCGCACAAGCTGCTCTCAGAAAACAAAAGCTGCATGCTGACGAAACCGGGATCACACACACACACACACACACACACACACACACACACAAATACACACGTGCACACACAAGTACGCCCTCTCCCCAGTACAATTCGAATGAACCAGCACCGCACGGAACAGAACAGCAGCCTCCAGCTTAGACTCGGCAGCCCCGCCTCTGCCTCTGCCAAGTGCACCGCCTGTACCTATGTTCACCTCTGAGCGGAGCTGGCCACGGCTTGCAGTTTTATTTTACTTTATTTTTTAATATTTTATTGACCTTTTACAGAGAGGAAGGGAGAGGGATAGAGAGAAACATTGATGAGAGAGAAATAGCGATCAGCTGCCTCCTATACACCTCCTACTGGGGATGTGCCCGCAACCAAAGTACGTGCCTTTGACCGGAATCGAACCTGGGACCTTTCTGTCTGCAGGCCGACGCTCTATCCACTGAGACACACGGGTCAGGGCACAGCTTGCAGCTTTAGCGAAATGCCAGTGCCCCTCTTCCGGTCTGCCACCTTCCCTTTCCCCTTGATGCCGTCACCTCAGAGCACCCTCCAAGAACTGCATCCTGCCGCTAACACGAGAATCCCCACGGGACCGCTCACTGATCCGGTCGCATTAAAGCGGTCGTCACCACCATGGAAAGAATGGCCAACTTCCAGCACACGGACGACGACGCCCATTGCTGGTGGGGATGCGGAGCCAGGAACCCTCACCCTCGCTGGTAGGACAGCAAGACGGCACAAGCCACTGTGGAAGGCCGTGTGGAGGTTTCTGACAAACGGAACGCACTCTGACCCTGTTTCCCCAAAAATAAGACAGAGTCTTATGTTAATTTTTGCTCCCAAAGATGCGCCAGGTCTTATTTTCAGGGGATGTCTTATTTTTCCATGAAGAAGAAGACGGTACACACTTATTGTTGAACAACAAAAAAGGAAATGTATGACCTGTCTACACAAACCAGCTCACGGATGGGCCGCAGCACAGCTGGAGCTGTTCAGGCGGTGCGAGGTCTCTTTAAATCAGGAGTCAGACTTATGGTAGCTTTGGGGGCCTTCTATTCCAGGGAGGCCTTATGTTCAGGGAGGTCTTATTTTGGGGGGGATGCCTTCTATGACAGCGAGAGGCAAAACTGGAAGTAGGTCTTATTTTCGGGGGATGTCTTACTTTCGGGGAAACAGGGTACTTTGTGAGACGGCGAGAACAATCCTTGGTATTTACTCAAACGTAGATCCAAAAAAAAAAAACAAAAAAAAAAAACACAGCTTTATTCACGATGCCAAACTCGAGGCAGCCCACAGGCCCGCAGAAGGTGCGCGGATACATACACTGCGGCCCATCCAGGCCAGAGGTGGGAATGCCCAGCCCGAAGGCTGAACAAGGCCCAGGAAATCATGGGGTCTGGCCCGCCCAGGCCCCCGCAGGCGGGACTCCAAATCCAATCCATTTAGGCGCTTTCTCTGTAGCAGCATAAATTTACTTTCCGTGAATTATATCCAGTGAGCGATGTTATAAATAGCCACGTGGCCTTTGGCAGAAAAAAAGGTTCCCCACCCTTGATCTAGATGAGTGGTTCTCAACCTGTGGGTCGAGACCCCTTTGGGGGTCAAACAACCCTTTCACAGGGGTCGCCTAAGGCCATCGGACAATGCAGATATTTACATCACGATGCATAACAGTAGCAACATTTCATGGTTGGGGGTCTCCACCACATGAGGAACTGTATGTAAGGGTCTCGGCCTTAGAAAGGTTGAGAACCACTGATCTGGATAATGAAATTTTACTCGGTGCTAAAAAGAAAGGAGCCATCAAACCATCAAGACTGGGAGGAGACTGGAATGCATATTACTAAGCGCGAGAGTCCTGTTTGAAAAAGCCATGCATCTGAATAATTCCAACTACAGACCATTCTAGAAAAGACAGCAGCATGGCCAGTGGCCGCCAGAGGCTGGGAGAGAGCCATGAGTTGATGGGGCACAGAGGATATTTCGGGCAGTAACACTAGTCTATAGGACACCATCACAATGGATATACGATCATTATGCATTTATGCAAACCAAAGAGTGAACCATTCGGAATGATAATGATGTGTCATTGTGGTCCATGGATGTGACAAGGTCCCTCTCTGGTTCCAGATGTTGACGGTGGGGGAGGCTGGATGTGGCGGGGCGGGGGGGAGGGCAGAACTCTACGGGAACCACCTGTGCCTTCCAATTAAAACTGCTCTAAAAAAATAAAGATGGTTGATCTAGAAAAAATAAGTAAATAAATCCTCAGAGACAGACCAAAGCCACACCGAAACTATCGGTGGTGAGTTGTTTGTTGAAATAGATACCGAGTTATGGCAACCTGAAAAGAACGCCGTCTTTACCGATCTGGGGAAATAGGACTCCAGAGAGGCCACAAACGAAGGTGACTACTTGGGTTTTCGGTGCAAAGGCCACGAAACCCGTCAACAATGTTGGAGAGGCGGGAGGAAGGAATTTTTAGCGATCAGAAACTGCAGTTCTCATCCTCTGTCAAAATGAGACCTGGCCTACATTGGGAATTGCAAAAAAAAACTAAAAGAAAAAAAAAGTTTTTATTTATTGGACTAATGATGGCCATTTCCTCAAATTCTTTACTTCCTGTTTTCAGAGCAGCAAAAATCTAATATAATGGTTACACTGAAACCACATTAAATATTCAAAAGCCAATCAGAACAAAAGGCATTAAGCAAGTCTTCTTGGGATTCAGCCTCGATGGCCTTTTTAGGGTTCTGGCCGGGGAGCTCAGTAGGTTAGAGCAGCGTCATCAACCTTTCGGACCTCACAGAACCACAGTGGTCTTCGGGCCACCGGCTGGCGACCGCTGGGTTAGAGACTCATCCTGATACACCACGGCTGCGGGTTCAATCCCTGGTCAGGCCACATATAAGAAGCAACCGATGGCCGAGACCGGTTTGGCTCAGTGGATAGAGCGTCGGCCTGTGGACTGAAAGGTCCCAGGTTCGATTCCGGTCGGGGGCATGTACCTTGCTTGCGGGCACATCTCCACTGTGGGGCGTGCAGGAGGCGACTGATCGATGTCTCTCTCTCATCAATGTTTCTGACTTTCTATCCCTCTCCCTTCCTCTCTGTAAAAAAATCAATAAAATATACTTGAAGAAGAAGGAGGAGGAGGAGGAGGAGGAGGAGGAGGAGGAGGAAGAGGAGGGAAACCGATGAACGCATAAGTAAGTGGAACAACAAATTGATGTTTCTCTCTCTTTCATCGATAAGTAAAATTGTTTAAATCCCTTGAGGGACTGAAGGAGGGATTACTAGTGAAGTATGTCCTTAGCCAAGAGGGGGGCTCAGAAGCACCCCGGCTCAGGGCCAGCCTTCTAACAGCCACAGCGGCGATGGCCCCGGCGAAGATGCTGTGAGTCCCATTCAGCACTTGAGCTTTCCTCGCAGCACCGTTTTTAAAAGCAGGCAGGAGAAATGAAGAGCAACGGTATGTTTTCTTTAACTCACTCTACCCAGACGTTTTCCATGTAACGGGGTGGCGGCAGCCACATTTCCAGGGCTCAGCAGCACAGACCTGGGCTTTTGGTGTAAATCTAAAAGGCTCCTCCTCCCCCCTCCCAGATATGCATCCATTCAAACACACCTCCTACATCTCTTCACACATTTCATTGTTCTTGCTACTAAAACGTTCGCCAGAATGAGGAGTAAGGGCACTGGAGAGACCATTTCAATTGATTGAAATCCTAAAGAGCTGTGCTCATGAGAAAACCAGCTCAACCTTAGGTGATGGTGGTGGTTGTTGATGTTATTATTATTATTTTGCTTCCGGTTTTTATCCTTCCCATGTTGTTTGGAAAAGCAAAGAGTTGCTCGTCTCAGGTTTACCTTTGTAATTCAAAGTGACGCTGCACGGGGCTCTGTTTTAACAATGATTTGAAGGTTTGGAACAGAATAAACCCAGAGAGAATATGTGCTACCTTGGACCTGAAGAAACAGTGGAGGACAGTGTAGCTGTGTGTGTGAGGGGGGCGGGGGGTATATATCACAGGACGTCAGAGAAATCAAGTCAAGGAAAGGAGACCTGAAGTGCAGCATTTTCATGTGTAATGACGTTCGCCCCAACAGGTAACGCGACCTCGGTTTAAAAACCTGCGGAAATGCTAACGGGGTTTTCAAAGCAATGAACATCATTACACGCACCGATGCATCCGAAGAGCCAGGCCTCGCGAGGATGGCCGTGGCATTGGTGCAGTTTAAAGACAGTCCTTCTTCCACACAATAATGAGCCTCCCTTTTCTCTGAGGCCTAACTCACCACAGCCCACAACTGCAGACAACCTGAATCCTGTCCTTAGGAGAACATCCCAATTATTTATGATTTAGCCAATATTGTTAATTTTTAAAGAAGTAAATTTGTGGGAGAGGGGCAATAGAGGGTAAGGACACATAGGTAATACTTTAATCAATAAAGAAATTTTTTTAAAAAGAAGTGAATTTTTATGAGTGACATAGAAAAACCTCCAAGATAGGACTAAGTGAAAACGCAAGGTGCAGAAAAATACATATCAAAAAAATACACACACCCACACTGGTAACAGTCATGATATCTCAGGAGGAGCCTGGGATAAGGATGACGGAGCAAAGAGGACTGGACACGTTAGCCTTCTCATGAATATTTTAGTTTTTATAGAGAGAATATACTTATATTTTACTGGTAGAGAAACAACAACAACACATTCTCAAATGTGTTCAGCCCAAATCCAAACTCATTCTACTGAAACACACCACACGCATGTTTGTAAATGCTGATCTAAGGATAAAGCTTCTCCCTCCATGTCCGTCTACACCGGAACATGGAGCAGCTTCCCATACTACAGAGAAATCACTCCTCTGATGGCCTACGTTAAGAAAATCAGATCTGCCCAAACCGGTGTGGCTCAGTGGATAAAGCGTCAGCCTGCGGACTGAAAGGTCCCAGGTTCGATTCCGGTCAAGGGCATGTACCTTGGTTGCAGGCACATCCCCAGTAGGGGTCGTGGAGAAGGTAGCTGATCAATGTCTCTCTTTCATCAATGTTTCTACTTCTCTATCCCTCTCCCTTCCTCCCTGCAAAAAATCAATAAAATATATATGAAAAAAAAGAAAGAAAATCAGATCTTTGTAAGTCTTCTCATGGAACACGGGGCAGCACGTCAGAGTGCTCCTCCTTATCTGTGCGTCCATCAGTGTCCTGGTGATGCTGTGAAGTAGAAGTAAAAAGAAGAAATGCATGCATGATGAGCTTGGTACAAGACCTCACGTGAGTCACAAGCTCCTCTTCCTTTGGCCGACTTTATAATACACCGGAGAGCTTAGAATAAACCGGATTAAGAATTTATAACACAAACGCACACTGTGGTAGAAGCTACTGACATCTCCTCCTGTGGACCCTCTCCCCCCACGGGTGGGCTGCAGCTCCTCCCTCCCGCTGACCTTGGACTTGGCCAGGAGGTTGGTTCTGCCCAAGCGAAGGTGAGTCACGATGTACACCGAGGCCACGCAGAGGCTTAAAGGTGGCGAGTGGCTTATCTTTCTCTCACTTCTGTCCTCTGCACGGGAGGCACATCCAATGGAGCCTGCGAGCTATTTTACAGAGCCTGTGAGCTATTTTACAGCGAGGTAGATTGTGGAGGACTGATAAGGCAAAGCAATTCCTCTCCATAGACATGCAAATCCATTCTGCCTAGGAGAGAGCCAGCTGACTTCCCTGCCCTCCCCCTCTGTGGGAAAAGGTCCCCCATTCACAAATTCCTCATCTGTGAATGTGTCTGTTCTTTGAATTATCATTCAAACTGGCCGCAGCATTTTGCCAGTTCCCTCATTAAGAAGAAGTAAATCTTTCACACACATTCATGTTATATCCGAATGACCTATGATTTCATCTTTTTGTGAAAATTACCCTAATGGCGCTTAATGCGTGTCAGATACATTTAGTATACATTTACTCCTCCTAAGCGCCTTTTAAAAAATATATATTTTATTGATTTTTTACAAGGAGAAAGAGAGAGGGATAGAGAGGTAGAAACATTGATGAGAGAGAAACATCAATCAGCTGCCTCTTGCAAAAAAATAGAATGTCTCCCACCCTGAGAGCTTCCCCACCTCTCTGCCACTGGCACACCCCGCCCTCACAGCTTCAAGCAAGAGTTCCCAAGGCATCCATTCAGAGCTGAGGGCGTGCGGGCACAGCTGCTGGCACAAGACAGGACCTCTCGTCCCCAAAGGCCCCTGTGAAACACGAGATGTACGCACGAGCAGAAGTGACCAGCCTGGGGGACATAGATGAACTCGAGAAGGAATGAGAGACTTTATTCTCTTATTGGAGGTTAAAATCTACCATCGCACAGTCACCCGGGACCATGAGAACCAGACCACAGAAGGTGCCTCTCAGCACCTACACTCCAACCTGGGGGCCTCGCTATTCCAAGGCGCATCACAGGCCAGGGGCATCAGCTCCACCCTCGGAAAGCGGAGGGAGGGAGAGGCAAGTCCTCGGGGGCCTGACAGATGGGGCTGCAGCTTCAAGGGAGTCCCCCTTCCCCCACCTCCTCTCCGCATCACTTCCCAGTGATGGCTCCATCAGAAGCCAAGTATCATCGGAAACCTCCCAGGCAGGGGGAGGAGAGGAGGTGTGCCAGCTCAGACTTGCACCTGGCACAGAGATGCCAATCTGGCACGGGGACCCCCCCTTGGCAGGGAAAAAAGAGGCTCAGCCACTGGCTCCTTTTCCTTGGCACGGTTTTCGCCCCCAGTCCTCATTCTCTACAGAGAGTACTTCCTTTTCTCCCTCGGGTATATATGCCCATGGGAGCCGCTGTCAGGCTCAGCTTTGAAGGCACAAGAAAATGAAACAGGGGCGTGACAGATGCCCAACTCACCCACAGAGATTCACTGCGACCAGCACTGGTGAGCAGTGTCATGCAAATGCCGCCATAGCCCCACTCTTACCTCCAGTCCCAATATCCCCAAAGTCAAGGAGAGAGGCAGGGTAATGCAGGAGTGAAAAGGTCAGGGTCCAGATCCAAAGCGACCTCAACTGAGCCCAAGCCCTATCCTTTCTCACCCATAAATACAAGGACAGTCATGGCGCCTACCTGAGAGAGGGCAGTAAGAAGTAAATGAGACACCCGTGGAAAGCACTGGGTCCTGTGCCAGGAATATGGTGACTATCATGTATCACCACGAATTATGGTGCCTATTTTATTTTTACCCTCAGTCCTTATTGCTTCAGAGCCAAGTTTAATATCTCCTCAGGCCTAGCTTGTTCGTTTGTTGTTTTAAGATCTAGACAACTACTATAGATTTACAAGATGAATCAAGAAACTATATTTTGTTATGACTGTGTATTATAAAGGATTTGCACAATGATGGGCCTCAAATTAAACCCCCCAGGGAAGTTCCAGTGTCCCCAGGGGGAGGCAGGGGTATATCATGATTCTTCTCCCTTTAAATGAATTATCAAAAGCCAAAAAAATCCATGCATTTGTGAGTTTTCATCCCTAGAGACGCAGGAGCTGGGAATTCCTGGAGGATGAGTTCACAGTGCCTTAGTGTATGAAGTTCATTAACAGGGCAGTTCTTGCCTCTGACAGCAAAGGGCCGCAGCTGCTGTGGAGGAAATGGGAAAAGCAGAAGAAAACCAAGATGGCGGCATAGGTTAACGCCTAGACTGCTGCCTCACACAACAATTTCAAGACTACAGCTAAAAGACAGAACGGACATCATCCAGAACCACAGGAAAGCTGGCTGAGTGGAAATTCTACAGCTAGAAGGAAAGAAAGGGGCTCACAGAGACTCAGAGGAGCAGCAAAAAGCTGAGGTACGGAGACACGCATGGGGAGAGGATGGGCAGCAGAGTCCTTGGCTGGCTTCCTCTAGCTGCTAGAGTCTAGCGGGATAGAAACTGAAACTCCTGACTACACTGAACCCCAGTTCTGACTGCACTGAATCCCAGTTCCAGGAGACACTCATATGGGGGGAGTCTGGACTGTCGTGAAGAGGGAGGAGTGAACAGAAACTTAGGAAAGCCAAGAAAGGCAGAGGTCTGGAGGCATGCAAGAGTGTGCACAGAGAGGGCTGCAGCAATTACCAAGGGACACTGAGACCCAGGGGCTGCATAGAGCAGGACTGATGGGAAGCCAAGGCTGTCTGCTCAGCCCTAAGACTCCGCCCCATCCAAGCTGAACACAGAGGCTTTTGCAATCTGGCAAGTCTTATGTCATAAGGCTGATTCCAGCACAGAGGTTCTCCTGCACACAGCTGATACTCACAACCAATTGGCTTGGATGTCAATTCCCCCCAGTGATACCAACAACAATCAAGATTTAACTACAACAAAAACTTTCCACACAGTCCACAAAGGTTAACTGGGGAGGCGGAGCTACTGGGCCATATAGGACACCTAGCACACAAAGCTACTCTACCAACTCAGGGAAGCAGCAAAAATGTGGAGACAAAGGAACAGATCACAAATGAAAGAAATGGAGGAAAACAAACAACTGGATATAGAGTTCAAAACCACGGTTATAAGGTTTTTCAAGAATTCCCTAGAAAAGATGGATAAATTTAGTGAGATTAAAGAGGAGATGAAAAAGGACCAACTAGAGATGAAAAAGGACCAACTAGAAAGTAAACATACACTGACTAAAATAAAAAATATTATACAGAGACCTAACAGCAGACTAGAGGAATGCAAGAATCAAGTCAAAAATTTGAAATACAAAGAAGCAAAAAATACTCAACTGGAAAAGAAAAAAGGAAAAAGAATCCAAAAATGTGAAGATAATGTAAGGAGCCTCTGGGACAACTTCAAACATACCTACATCAGAATTATGGGGGTGCCAGAAGAAGAGAGAGAGCAAGATACTAAAAACCTATTTGAAGAAATAATGACTGAAAACTTCCCCCACCTGGTGAAAGAAATAGAAGTGCACAGAACCCCAAACAAAAGGAATCCAAAGAGGACCACACCAAGACACATCATAATTAAAATGCCAAGAGCAATAGACAAAGAGAGAATATTAAAAGCAGCAAGAGAAAACCAGTTAGTTACCTACAGGGAAGCACCCAGACGATTGTCAGCTGATTTCTCAACAGAAACGATGCAGACCAGACGGGAGTGGCAAGAAATATTCAAAGTGATGAATAGCAAAAACCTACAACCAAGATTACTCTCCCCACCAAAGTTATCATTCAGAATTGAAGGGCAGATAAAGAGCTTCACAGATAAGAAAAAGCTAAAGGAGTTCATCAACTCCAAACCAGTATTATATGAAATGCTGAAAGGTACTCTTTGAGAAGAGGAAGAAGAAGAAGAAAAAGGTAAAGATAAAAATTATGAACAACAAATACATATCTATCAACAAGTGAATCTAAAAATCAAGTAAATTAAAAATCTGATGAACAGAATAAACTGATGAATATAATAGAATTGGGGGCACAGAAAGGGAGTGGACTGACAATTCTCAGGGGCAAAGGGGTGAGGGGGTGCAGGGAGAGACTGGACAAAAATCATACACCTATGGATGAGGACAATGCAGGGAGAGGTAATGGCAGAGGGAGGAGTGAGAGCCGGGTGGAGGGGAGCTATGGGGGGAAAAAAGAAGAACAATTGTAATAATCTGAACAATAAAGATTTATTAAATAAAAATTAAAAAAAGAAATGGGAAAAGCAGCCCTACCTCCCAGCCATGAGGCCTCGGGTCAGTGTGAAAGCTGAGTTGGAGAGAGAGACCCCATGTGGTAATGAGATGAAGGAGCCCCAGCGGGGAGCAGCTCAGAGAAAACCCAGCAGACTTGGGCAGTGCAAGAATGTTCTCTGAGGACCAGGCCAGCCTCAGTGCTAGGAGGATAGCAGGTTCACAAGAAGGCCTTCTCCACTCCCACGGAGTTTGCTTCAGAGAGGACCCTTCTTCTTCAAAATGGCGACCCTTTGTTCAAGAACCCTCCACGATGCCTCTGCACCTCCCTCCGGAAACTTCTATTGAAATTATCTCCCTCTGTCTCTACCTCCCTCCCATTAGGCCTTTAGCTCCTTGCAGCTGGAAACCACATCTCATTCTTTTTTCTTTTTTTTTTTTTTAATGTTCTCACGGCGCTTGACCATCCCATAGTTGACACTCGGTAAACAAATAGTGAAATAAAGAGTCTGGGAGGGAAGTCAGACAGGCCAAAACCACATCCATAAATAATTCACCCACTCCTTTCAGTAGAACTCATCTTTAAAACAAAGTACTTTTCATTTGCTCTTTGTTCAACTTCTCAGTAGTGACATCAGTGCAAACCAGGTGGCCTGGCTTTCATTTTGCAAATCTGACCTCCCGCTATGAAATCACTGATGGGTACCTTAGGTCCCTGCCCACTGACCTGTGCTTTCTCAGAGGGACCGGGACAGTAACAGTGAGCTGATGACAGCTAGAATCTTCGGCTAAAACAGTTAAGTTCTTTTTTATTATTATTATTGATTTTTTTACAGAGAGGAAGGGAGAGGAATAGAGAGTTAGAAACATCGGTGAGAGAGAAACATCGATCAGCTGCCTCCTGCACACTCCCCACCGGAGATGTGCCTGCAACCAAGGAACATGCCCTTGACCGGAAATGAATTTGGGACCCTTGAGTCCGACAAACCGGTCAGGGCTTGGATTCTTTTTTAAAGGTTCTGTCTGGAGCCCCTCCCACCTCTTCCAGCAACTACCCCCTGATGCAAGACCCTGAAGAATTTTCATCTCTAGTACAACGAGAATAAGTCCATGACAGAGGCCAAGTTTTGCAGAGATTTTGCAAGGTCTCACTCTTAACGACGATAAAGAATGGCACTCAGTGGCTATTAATAATTAGCAGAAGGGCGGACGTTATATTAACAGCCAATATTTATTAAGTACTTACTATCGTATACCAAGAAATGGGTCATAGGCCCCACATACATTGTCTCATTGAATCCTTTTCAACAACTCGAGAGGTTGGTGCTGTCATTAGTAACCTGAGAATATGTCACAAGGTTAAGGAGAAGTGCAAGTGAGGTTTACATTGGGGTCTCTTGGGTCGCTAAATTCACACTGAGTGCTGGCACCATTATAACCTTGTGTGCAGGCTTCTGGCACGATGATGTCCTGACAAATGTCCCACGCAAACCACTGGCAGAAGCAAGTCACTGATACCAAGGAGGGGAACCACCCACCTCGCCGATCTAAAGCGCCAAAGTAACCTCTCAACACCATCCACTTGCCACACAAGAGACTAATTTAGGGAAATTTTCTTTCGATTCAAAATAATGATGCTAAGTGGGAAGCAATTTCAGCTTTACAATGGCTTCATCAGAGCCTCGTCTGTCAAATCCCCAAAATTGTGCTCCAGAACACTCTTCTCAACGCAGAGAAATCGGCGGGGAGTGGAAGTGCAGATGTGAAGCAAACAGGTGGGAAGTGGGGAGGCGGTGTGAGCTAATGAGCATGATCCACAGTCTTAACGCAAAGCAGTGCTCATGGTGGCTGGCCTTCGTCGCCATCACTGCCACCACCGCCACCATCACTGCCACCATCATCACCGTCCTTGGTAGGACCGTCATAATTACGTCCTCTGAAGAAACGAAGCTTCCCTCTACCCAGGTAACAGGCACTGTCTGCATTGCCAAAGGAGTTTTTTCACTCTTTCTCTCTTGATAATGGTTAATGAGTTAGCAGTGGTGAGTAGCAACTCTATTACTACAGTGGTACCTCGAGATACGAGTTTAATTCGTTCCGTCACCTCGAGGCGTGGGAAACTATGAGACGCTCGAGTCACGGTAAACTGGTGGGTCATGTGCAGCCGGCCGATCCGCGAGATTACTCCTATCTCAAACGTTGCTCGTATTTCAAAGCAAAAATCGCTCGCTCGACGACTTGTATCTCAAAAATCTCGTATGTTAGGGCACTCGTATCTCGAGGTAACCACTGTATTACGAACAACATAGCACACTAGAATTCGTAAAACTGTCACAAAAGCATTGCAAAACTTTTTGGAATTCTGGATTTGGCATAACAGCAGAAGGATGGTACCCACCTCACGCCCCACAGTGCAGGTATCTGGTTCTTAAACTATTTGATCAAATCAAATCTAAATGATCAAACACCAAAGATGAAGAAACTGCCCGTAGAAAAGTGAACCCACAAGCCCTCCGTTTGTCTTTAAGCCAGAGGACAACCCCATGCCCTGGGGACAGAGCACCCCAATTCACAAACACACAACAGGAGACCTTGCCCTGGGACTCCAGACAGAGCCAGGCTTGCAGAGGGACTGCAGCGGCTACTGGGCCTGCATCATTTCAAGGGACAGTTTTTTCTTTTTTAAACAGAAGGAAGGGAGAGGGATAAAGAGACACCAAGAGAGAACCACCGATCAGCTTCCTCCTGCTCGCCCCTTACTGGGGATCAAGCCCGAAACCTGGGCAAGTCCCCTGAAGGAGTCAACCGGTGACCTCTCGTTGATGGGGTGACTCTCAATCACACAGGCTGGGCTCAGGGGACATTTTTGTCACCTGGGGAACTAAGTAGGAATCCATTCTAAGCTCTATGGGGGCTCACTTTTGTAGTTACTGGTTTTCACTGAAATTGCGATGATGAGTTATTTTCTGTACTCCCACGTGGAAGGGATGGGACATCGGGTACCAGTAAATCTGTTTTGTTTTATTGCTTCCTGTATAACAATATGCAACGACATCAACGTGTTTCTTTTAAGACCGGTGAATTTATGCTTTTTCACGGATAATGGGATATAACAGCATGGAGATTTATGCTTTCTGATTTGATTCCATATAGAGCATACTGTATAGTATTTACATACACCAAACAATATTATCCCTTCCAGACTACTTCAAAATCTCTTTCAATGCAAGATTTAAAGTGTTTTTAAATTGTATTCTTTATAACATGTACATCCCTCTCATACACCTGTAAAATCGTAGATGTCAGTTACATAAAGTACCTAACAAAATTCATGTATCTGCTACATAAACGATGATCATTGGTCAAAACAGTCCTGCTCACGTAACAGCTAAAGGACTCTATCTACTTACCAAAAGCCAGGAATTACACTCGATGCTTTCAATATTGGCCTCATTTAACCCTTACAGCAACCCTATGCGCTGAATGCTATTATTCCTCCCTTCTGTTCAGATGAAGAAAGTTAGATTTAGAGCAACTTTTGGCACTATTGACATTTTGGACAAGATCATTCCTTGTTATGGTGGAGGTGTTGTGGGCACTGTAGGATGTTTAGCATCACCCTTGACCTCTATCCAGATGCCAGAAGGAGACCCCAGTCCCAGAGGTGACAACCAAAAATGTCTCCAGCCACTGCTAAATGTCCCCTTGTGGCAAAATCGCAAAATATATTAAAAAAAAAAAAAGCTCAGGGCAAGTCCAGTTAATTAACTTTAAAAAAAAAGAAAGAAAGAAAGAAAGAAAATCAGAGTCAATGATCCAAGCAAGCAATTATGTCCTTTCTGATTCTCGCCCATGCATGCCATCTGGCTTGCTGACCTCACAGGACCCCACCCTGGCCAGCAGCAAGGCCAAATGGAGCCTGAATGTGGGACAATCTGGTGATCCACAAAAAAACACTTATGAGTCATCTATCAATCCGAGCGCATTTATCCACAGTTGCACCGAGTGATTCCGACTTTAGTTCTGACTCATGGGAGAAATATGTGGGGCATCCCAAGCTGATTCACTCGTCAATTCAATCCACATTGAATAATGATGTCCAGGGCACCACGCTTTGGGCAGCATATTCCCTCCTCAATACAATCAATCACCATGATGTCCAGAAGAATCACATGCACCCAACTGACTCTTGCACACAGAATCAGGCAACAGGAAATTGGAAGAGGCAGATCTTGTCTCAGTAGAAAGATCAAGAAGGCTCCATGAGACAGAAAAATGGACGCTGAAGTGGATCGTGGAGAAAGATGGGATCTCAGCACATAAAAAGAGAGCACCCGTGAGGAAGGGGGACAGAAAACACAAGGCAGTTCTGATACGTCAATCAGGGAGGCATGTGGGAAATGAGACTGGACCCTGGGGATGGAAACCATGAGAAGGAAAAGCCCCCAATCTGTAAGAGACTCATGTATCATGGGTGACAGAGGAGAAGAAAAAGGTCAAGTTGAAGAAACACACACAACAGAAGAACATATAGAGTAAATCAAAAGCCTGGATCCGGGGTGAGAGGGAGAAGAGTAGTAATCACCAGACCTGAAAACAGAAGAGGAAAGGAGATTCAATTGTGTCAAGATGACTCTCTGAACTCAGAAAATGACAGCTCAACACCAAGTTCATTCCTGCTACGAATAGCAGACTCGGTTCCTGAGCTACTTACTACATCCCAGCATCCTCTCTCACCATATCTACTTCCTAACTCCTGTGGCACAGTCTTGCTGGGTCTATCTCCCTATATCTGCTCCCCACACTCCTGCTGACACAGCTGCAGAGTGACTGTAAGGCCTGAGTGAGTGGGCCTAAACAGGCAGTTGGACATCCCTCTCACAATCCAGGACTGCTGGCTCCCAACTGCTCGCCTGCCTG
>PVJN01012752.1:0-51096 GCA_004026805.1 Lasiurus borealis
GGGGGCGCCGGGGTGAAGGGACCCGGGCCCCAGCCCTCCCCGGGGAGGAGAGCGCACCGAGCCCCCGACTCCCCGCTTTCCACAGGGCTCCCCCGGGAAGACCGGGCCCCGCGGCGGAGTGGTGAGTACCGGCGCCCGTCCCCCTCCCGGGCTGGGGGGCGCCGCGCGTGCGGGGAGGTTGTGGGGAGGTTGTGGGGTCTCAGCCTCAGCTCAGACTCCGGTTCCCCATGTGCAGGGCGACCCGGGCGTGGCCGGCCTCCCGGGAGAGAAAGGCGAGAAGGTGAGCGGGCTGCGTGGGGGCGGCCGGGAGAGCAGGGGGGACCCCGGCCCCCCACCCCCCGGGTGACAGGGCTTCCGTGTGCCCGCAGGGCGAGTCTGGCGAGCCGGGGCCCAAGGGGCAGGTGAGTCCCGCTCCCCCGGCACCCCCCTCCCCCGGCACCCTCCTCCCCCGGCACCCCGCTCCCCCGGCGCCCTCCTCCCCCGGCACCCCGCTTCCCCGCTCCCACACCCCTCGGCTGCTGGGCGCCCTCTCACCCGGCTCTGCACCCCCTCCCCTCCCCGCAGCAAGGAGTCCGCGGAGAGCCCGGCTACCGCGGCCCCAGCGGGGATGCGGGCGCCCCCGGGGTGCAAGGCTTCCCCGGCCCCCCGGGCCCTCGAGGACTGGCTGGGAACCGGGGCGTCCCCGGGCTGCCCGGGCGGCAGGGCGTGGCGGTGAGTGGCGCCGGGCCGGGTCTTCCCGGGAGGAAACCTCTCCGTGCCTCTCACCCCAAAGGCGGGGCTCCCAGCGGCGGCAGATGTCCCTGAGGCTGGCGGCAAGCCCCGTCAGGGAGGGGGTGTGGGTGCAGCGGGAGGGGCTTCAGGGAGATGCCAAATACTTCCGGCCCAGACCGGCTTGGCTCAGTGGATAGAGCGTCGGCCTGTGGACTGAAGGGTCCCAGGTTCGATTCCCATCAAGGGCATGTCCCTTGGCTGCGGGCACATCCCCAGTGCTGGGGTGCGGGAGGCGGCTGATCGATGTCTCTCTCTCATTGATGTTCCTAACTCTATATCCTTCTCCCTCTCTGTAAAAAAAATATATATATATATTAAAAATACTTGCGGTGAGAAACAGCGAGCAGGAGAGGCCTCTGCAGGAGGGGCCTCAGGGCGCAGACGCCGCTGGCCGCCGGCCGGGCTTCCTCCTGAAAGGCTTTCTGTGTCCAGGGCCGAGATGCCAGTGACCAGCACATCGTGGACGTGGTGCTGAAGATGCTGCAAGGTGATGGGAGGAGCCAGCGACGCCTCCACACAGCCCCGTCAGGCCATCACCCCTTCTAGTGGCCTTGCCTCCGTGTGGAAGGCCTGGGTGCCCAGAACAGCTCTGCCTCCAGGGGCCTGGGAACTTGAGACACTCCTGCCCTGACGAGGCCTCAGCAGAATGAATGGCTGGGGAAGGGGAAGTTAAACACGCCTTTTCTGCCCGCACACCCAGCGGCAGGGGCTGTCAGGCGCTGTGCCTGCCTGTATCTCTGAGCAGCATCCATCTCCCTCCTTCCTTCCCTCCCTTCCTCCCTCCAGAGCAACTGGCAGAGGTGGCTGTGAGTGCCAAGCGGGAAGCCCTGGGTGCAGCCGGCATGATGGGCCCTCCAGGACCCCCTGGGCCTCCTGGTTACCCAGGCAAACAGGGACCTCATGGGCATCCTGGCCCTCGGGGCGTTCCTGGCATCGTGGGAGCCGTGGGTCAGATTGGCAACACGGGGCCCAAGGGTGAGTGCTGCGCTGGGGTGCGGGCGGGGCCTGGTGCTGGGATTCGGCCGAGGTGGGCCCAGTTCGGCAGGCTGATTGCTCAGCCTCCTTTCCTTTTTTCTTTCTCAGTAGCAAATTGATAGGAACAAATGCACTATTTTATAATTTGTTTCTTTTGGGGGGGATTGTATTTTCTTTTAAATTTACTTATTGGTACCCCATACACATCTTTCCATGTATCTAAAAGTAGGGGAGCAAATTAACAACACAGTAAAGCAGATAAGCTCAAGAATCCCAAGATGGGTGTGTGTCCAGACTCTGCCACTTGCCTGTTGTGGCTCTTGGACAAGTTACTTGTTAATCTTGCCATTTTACAGATGCCTTGGAGTTAGCGTCTGTGAAATGGCAAGGACCTCATAGTGTTGTTCTGAGGATTACATTCAGAGTTTTCATACACAGAACTCTTAGTTCAGTGCTTGGCACATAGTAAATGTCAGCTATCCTATCCTATAATGAACTTTTATCAGATGTATATAGCGTTGGGCAAAAGTAGGTTTACAGTTGTGAGTACCTGAAACAGAGTTTATTCTTGTACGTATTAGTATTTATTGTATTATTTTCCATATGAATAACTGTAGACCTACTTCTGCCCTACCCCATAGTCTTCCATCCTTTGGACGTCCTTTATTTAACCAGTTCTGCAGTCATTTCCAACTTCCCTTTATTGTAAACTAGTACAGAACAGGAATAATGGCTGTGTGTGACATATACGTTAAATAGCAACCAAAGGCGAAAAAACATTTTCCAATTCTGAAAAATTAAGGCTCCATCTTTCTCTGCAGGAAAACGAGGGGAGAAGGGTGACCGGGGAGACATTGGACGTGGGCACCCCGGGATGCCTGGACCTCCAGGGATCCCAGGTAAGACCTGGGCCCTGCCCAGCAGCAGTCCTGTCCCTCAGCTCTGGGATTAGTGACCCACAGACAACTGGGTCTCTTCTGGGGAGGACTCATGCTCAGCCAACTCAGTGCTGTACCCCAGCTCTTGAGCCTCCATTTGGGGTCTGGTAGGAACTGGACAGCTGAGGACTTTGTGGGTTGTACCAAAATCTGCTTCGTGGAGGGAAAGGAAGGGCATGTACTCCTAAGAGTCACTGTTTGGGGGCTGGGATTAATGGATAAGCACAAGTGACTCGATCTACGGTATTTTCTGGCGCATAAGACGACTTTTTAACCCAGGAAAATCTCAAAAGTCGGGGGTCGCCTTATATGCTGGGTGTCATCTTATAGGGCGGGTATATCCCAAACTCTGTATTTTAACTGGAAAAGTTGGGGGTCGTCTTATACACCGGAAAATACGTTATGTGTCTGGGGCAGAGCCCCTTCTTCATGTGGTGTCCCTGGCTTCATTTCCCCATCTGAAAAATGACCGGTTCTAGAGCTAAGACAGGAGCAAGCCCTGATGTCTCGACCTTCTCCTATTCACAGGACTCCCTGGCCGGCCTGGCCAGGCAATCAATGGCAAAGATGGAGACCGAGGGTCCCCGGGACCCCCGGGGGAGGGAGGCCGACCTGGCCACCCGGGCCCTGTAGGGCTGCCGGGGTTCTGTGAGCCTGCAGCCTGCCTCGGAGCCTCAGCCTACGCCTCTGCACGCCTCACAGAGCCTGGATCCATCAAGGGCCCATGAGCAGCAGGCCCGGACAGAGCCCAGCAGGCATCCTGGGGGGAACAGGTCCCCGCTGGATAGACAGGCAACCCATCCCTCAGCCCAGGAAACTAGCTTTCCCAGGACCTCTCTCTGGGACCCAGGAAGGAGTCTTGAGAAAAGAAAATTCTAAAACATGAGGAAAGGAAAGGGAGGGCATCTGAGTGAAAAGGTGAGGCCAATGGACAAGTGTCCTTAGAGTCCAACCTCCAGAGGATGGGATGGCTTCCCTTTCTGGAGCATAATTCAGATGTTACCAAAACAAGTATCTCCTTAATCTGCGCATCCTCCCCTGACCATCTTGTCCCTGGGGCAGATGGACTGAGGTCTCTGCTGGTTCCTGGCCCATTTTACCCCCTGGGCTTACTGGGTGACTGCCGATAGGTGACTAGCTGAGGTGGCCATCCTTAAGCCATCCCATTCCTCCTGCCTCCCTCCCTCCTATTTAAACACCTACTCCCTTCTCTGTCTGGCATCACCTTCTCCCATCCTCCCTCACCTAGATCCACACAGGCCTTACTGTAAATAAAAGCCCACCACTTGGGTACAAACCAGGGTAGGATGTGAGTTATTGGGCTTAATTTCTTATGGATTGGGGCTGGGCCTCCATTACCTGGGCAGGATGGTCAGGGGCTCCACACCAAAAAGGGAAGGCAGGGGATGGGGTACCTTCATCTGGGCACATCCCAAATTGTGAGCGTTAGGATGGCACCCCATGCTGAGGGACATCTGAAGGAAGAACCTGCAGGACGGTGACCTGCTGTGTAATTTTGAGCAAATCCCTTCCCAGCCTTTGTACCGCTGTGACAAGGACTCAGCCAGGTATTATTTGTCCCAGCAAAGGAGCAATTTTCAACTGGTGGTGCTGTAAGAATTTCTAAAGCATGCACTACCTCTTTCCTTTTAGACTGTCAAATTAAAAAATGGCAGCAGCCAACACAACAGCTACCTGGTGTGACCCTGTCTTAAACATAAATATACGTCATATAATAGAGTTGCATCTTATTGGTCATGTCTCATGATAAGGTTGTATGTGATTGGTTAATTCTTGGCACCAGAAATCCTTATATACAAGTATAGTCCCCCGATTTTTTTAAAAAGTCACTTTGAAGCAAAAATAGTAGGTAATTACTATTATTATTTTGTAAATCAATCAAAATTATACAGTTTTTGGTCAGATTGGCAAAAAAATATTTGTGACGTGCCACAGAATTTTATTAAGTTTGTGTGTGCCATGAGGTGAAAAAGGCTGGAAATGGTTGCAGCAGAGCATACCTGGTGTCTTGCCAGGGCCTGGCACACACGAGGGCCTCTGTGTCTCCACACCTGCTGTGTGCTGGCCCTGGGACAGGATCTGGCGGCAAAATATTAGAAGACTTGGTTCTTACCTTCCAGGGGTTCCCAGGCCCATGAGAAAAACCTACACCTGGATGACGAGAGCAGAAGTGACAGTCACACCATTTCCACTAAGGGGACGACGAGGGGAGATCTGACCTGTACCCCTGGGGGCTCCCAGCCTCAGTTTCGTAGGCCAGCAAGGCTGCTCCACGCAGCAGGAGCAGGGAGAGGTGTGGCAGGTGTCTTTAAACCATGCAAAGATGAAAGGTTTCAAAATTCAGGGAATTATTAATCCCTTTGCACCATTATTGATTTGGGCATTTGTTCCCCCAAATAAAACATTCTGCCAGCCCCAGACGCTTTTGGAGCCACAGGACTCAGGACTGAGGTCTGAGCATTTTCTGAAATCCGGGCCCTCCTACATGTCACCTTAAACTTGGCTGGAAGTCCCCACCTATGGGAGCATTCTTTTCCTCGTCTGGCCAACAGAGGCAGAGAACTCCACTTACTAGCCCACTCTCTCTCTCCCCGAGTTCCTACAGTGGCCTAGAAATCCCTGTAAAATCTGCTTCATCTCCACTCTTTGTCTTTCATCTTCCCAGCACACTCCGTCCCAGCCACGCTGGTCATCTGGTATTTCTCACACACACCAGGCTGGCTCCCACATTGTCTTTACACTGTTCCCTCTGCTTAGGTCGCCCACTCACTTCTCAGTTCTTTGTTCAAACGTTACCCTTGGCGATGTCTTTTTATGACCATCCTATTTAAAACTGCAATCCCACCATCATCACATACAAACACCTCAAGCCCTCGTTTCTCTACATGTACCACCATTTAATATCTACTTTATATAGTTTGATTGTCCCCACTAGAATGTTAATTCCACGAGGTGGGATTTTTCTATTGTTTCTTTATTAATGTATTCCCCAGCATCTAGAGCAGAACTTGGTACAGAGTGGGGGCTTCATGTTTGTTCGCTATAACAGGTGAAGAAATGGCTCAGTGATTTTCTTGCCCAAAGTCTCATTAGTACATGGTATGCTGGATTTTCCAGCCCTGGATCTTACTCTTAAGTTACACACCCCTGTTTATCAACCATCATCCGAAGAGCCACAGGGGAGTTCTGATCCAAAAGTGGAGGCTGTCTGAGATGCTGGTTCATCCTGCTTGCGGGATTGGGGGTGGGGAGTCCTGGTTTCACTGGTTTTTAGCTGGTTTGGCTCAATAGAAAGATCATCAGCCTGGGGACTGAAGGGTCCTGGGTTTGATTCTGGTCAAGAGCATGTTAACTCAGTTGGAGGCAACCAATCAATGTGTCTCTTTCACATCAATGTTTTTCTCCCTCTCTTTCTCTCTCCCTTCCACTCTCTAAAAATCAATGGAAGAATATCCTCAGGTGAGATTAACAAAAGAAATACATATGTAGAACCCATGGGGATACCTTCCTCTCTGACACATGGTTTAGGAAATCCTCCTCCCTAGCAACCATCCTGGGGTAGCATTGTCTCTACAGGGCTACACCATGCCTCCATGGGTCATTTCGGCCTTCCTACCAAACTGTACTTAGCCTGACACACAAGTTCCTCTTTCACACCATTGTGGTCTTTTTTTAATTTATTTTATAAATATATTTTATTGATTTTTTTATAGAGAGGAAGGGAGAGGGATAGAGAGTCAGAAACATCGATGAGAGAGAGGCATCGATCAGCTGCTTCCTGCACGCCCACAATGGGGATGTGCCCGCAACCAAGTACATGCCCTTGACCGGAATTGAACCCAGGACCCTTCAGTCTGCAGGCCAACACTCTATCCACTGAGCCAAACTGGTTTCGGCCCATTGTGGTCTTGAATCAGAAGTTTTTGGATATGAGTTCTCTGTAATTTTCTTTGTATAGCACCTAGGATAGAACTTATGGCCCTCAAGTGGTACTCAGCTTTCTGCTAATGATGACAGAGCACTCAAAACAGTCACAGCTACATTAAGTACACATGTACAAAAGAATCCAGAGGAATGATGAAAAAGACCAAAGAAAGAAGGCTTCCTCAGGGAGGGAAATACTACATAAAGGATTGGGGGTGGCAATGAGAATATAGAGGGTAAAGGGTGAGGTGGGACCAAAACCACTAAAACCATTAAATCCCTGGGATTTTGCTCCCATCCTAAACAGAGGTAGAATTTACTAGTAGATGTCAGCAAAGGGCCAAGACAAAGGCAGTATACACACATAGCTGACTCTGCCTTAAATGCAAAGCTGAACCCTGCTGAGGCCTGGCTCTACTTCAGTCTGCCCCCTGCATATCCACCAAGGGATGCAAATTGCTACCTCCTTCCCTCTGTGGTTGGCCTCCCTACTCCTTCCTCTAATTGGGCAAAACTTAGGAAGTGACCAGGATACTTTGGCCACCCCTTTGCCTCTGCCATCCATACATTGTAGGTGACTAGATGAAAATAATTACTTATTCATTATATACAATTAAGCTAACTACTGCTACATAGAAGGAAGACCAAAGAGGCAGCTGGAGCAGACCACACAGGCTCAAGACAACTGGAAGCCATGAAAGCGGAGAAGGGATGATTCCGAATGATGCTTTTGAGAACACACCAGTAAAAACTTGTAAGGCTCTGACACACCAGTGCAGCAGGAGGTAGACTCTGAAGAGGCCTGTGTGAGTGAGGCATGGTGATGTGTCAACATCACTCAGCATCAGTGTTGCTTCTTCGATTATTCTTCGTATACTAGCAACTCAGTTCTCTGGGTAATAAACATAGCTAGGTGACAAATGACGCACACATTTTGTCAAATCAAAGACAAAGTACATCAATCTGTAATTGGCAATTTTTAATGTTTCACTTGTGCAGAACTAAAATTTGTGTTTAAAGGCACAGAAGGGAGGAAAGGCAGCTAACACAGCATGGGTCCACGACAAAGCTGGATAAAACCATAGGACTGCTCCTCTTTAGCCTTAGGGAAATAAATAATCTGTACTAAGCTAGACATCACTCAGCTGTGAACTGAGCAAAAGACTTTCTGGCCAGATACCAAGGGTGCACCGTTGATCCCACTTTGGAATAAATGCCCAGAAGATAAACATTACCCATGGGTTGCAGTTCAGCCACAAAGTTCTCATACAGGAAGTGTACCAAGATTTGAAGCAGTCAAACATGCAGCTTTTTACATTTAAAGAGAAATCTTTTTGTGACATTTGTTTTAAAAAGGAAAAATTATCTGCATATCAAGAGTGTAATTTTAAAAAATGGAACCAGGCTCGATTAAATAGCACTTACAACTTACTAATAAAAATTATAAAAATAAAAACCAAAACTCTTCTGTCCTTGAAAGAGATAGAAAACTATATTTTTCCTATAATATCATAAGAGAATCAGCATTTTCACCCTTATGTCTCTTAAAATATTATTTCTCTTCTTCCCACATTCTGTCATTTTAAAAATAGCAAAATCTGTTCAATATGGCAATTTCTGCCAAGTGAAAGAATATACCACCTATTGAATAAAAGAGTATGAGTGATGAAAAAGCTGAATGTTCTAAAAAATACTAGTTTACTGCTAATGGATCTGATCATACTCACCAGGTGGAAGGAAAAATAAAGACTAAGAATTTCTTAAAAACAAAACTAAAACCCAATGATTTGAAGCATTCTACACATAATTTCTAACTTCAAAGCACTACTGGAAATTCTTGATCAATGTGCAGCAAGAGAGGGAACAGAGAAATTTGGTAGAATTATAGGGCATATTTCTAACTACTTTCATTTAAACAGCAGCCTTACCAATTATTATCTTTCTTCCTCATTTAAAACACTGATTGGCCAGATTAAATCGTAACAACATTAAAGTAAAAATAAGTCTCAACTTGGGTATGATCACAGTGCTTCGAAAGCAGTTTCTGTATTACCAATAGGACTCAGGGGTGGTGTGTCCTCTTTAAGTATATGCCCCCAAACACCTTACATGACTCAAAAAATTTGCAAGTTGATGCCGTTGGCCAGGTAGCTCAGTTGGTTAGAGCATCATCCCCATACGCCAAGGTTGCAGGTTTGATCCCCAGTCAGAGCACATACAGGAATCAACCAATGAATGCGCAAATGAGGGTTTCTTGCTCTCTCTCTAAAAATTCACTAAATTTTTTTTCTACAAGTTGATGGTAAATTCAATGTTAAATATAAAGTACAAGCCTTAAAACCTCATCCAGTGTTTTCATTGAGAAACGGATTATTAAAATAATTTTTGAAATGGGATTACATATATTTAAATCTGGACTTTTCTGTACTTAATAGTTTTCTTTAAAAAGAAAAGTTTAAAAACATCAAGAGCTGGAACATGCTGTCAGGACAGAAAGATTAGAAATGCCGTCAGTTGCAGAAGCTGGGCAACTCAGTCTTGTTTAGAATTTTTCAAAGCTTGCAGTCTCTCTATTAGTGGAGGGTGGGAATAATGCCACATGGAAAAGAGCCAGTCAGAAACCGGGAATCCCAAGTTATCTTTGTTTAGTTTGATTAAAGCGGAATATAAGTCTTTAGCCTTTCCAAGTTTCTTGGCAAATGCATCAGCTTGAAACTCAAATCTGCGGCTCAGCACTGTTAGGCAAAAAGAAAGAACCTGAAAAAATAAATAAAAGCGTTTTAACCACTGCCCACTTCTTTGTTGTCACTGAAGGTTTCAAGAGCTAAGACTGTAGAGGAAGTTCTGCTCAAGATTGGATCTTTCAGGCCCAAGAAAGATCACAAGTACTTAGGGAACCTAGGATGAGGGAAGTATTATATATTGAGGTTTCCTCCCCTCCCCAAGCAAACAGAATGGAAACAGATATATATCCAAATGACCTTTACAAAAAATTTTAATTTTTAAGAATATGCTATTTGCCGGGCATTTTACATATTCCCCAACAATCTTCTTCTGTTTTACAGATGAGGAAAGTGAAGCTCAGAGAGGTTGATAACTTACTTGAGGTCACACAGCTAGAAGGTGATAGTGCTGAAATTCTCAGTGACTCCAAAGCCCTACACACTACCTTCCTCAGAGACAGAGTGAAGGCATAATCATTTACATTCAGACTCTTTTTCTTTTTCTCTAAAAAAATATTCTTGATCACATCTACTTTTAAAGGATAAAGACAGTGTTTACTGAGAATATTCTAAAAAATATGCTACAGCTTCTAATAACAATCTCAAAATGGAATTTTTGAAAATGTTCTGAGCTATGGAAGTGTTGTTAGAATATCCACTCTCCACAGGTGACAGCTATGACAGGTACAAATTTCATCTGAAAATATAAATTTCTGAGGGAAAAATAATTTACAGTGGTACCTCGAGATACGAGTGCCCTAACATACGAGATTTTTGAGATACGAGCCGTTGAGCAAGCGATTTTTGCTTTGAAATACGAGCAACAGTTGAGATACGAGTAATCGCGCGGATCGGCCAGCTGCACACGACCCACCAGTTTACCGCGACTCGAGTGTCTCATAGTTTTCCACGCCTCAAGGTTATGGAATGAATTAAACTCATATCTCGAGGTACCACTGTATTTGTATACTGAAATACTGTAGGTTAAATAACATGATATTTAAGATATTTCTTATCTTAAAATACTTCAGCATTAAAACAAACAAAAAGTCTAAAATGTCTCTCATTTGTCCTCTTATTGCTACTAGCAAATGTAAGTTTCAAAGTGAAGTCTGGGGGTTACTTATACATTCTAAGATATGTTCAAAATCTAAAAACTGAATTCTACCTGAAGTTTTTCTCTAAATCTTTAATAAACTCTTCGGGACAGAGTGTGTAACATTTATCTCACTATAACACATAAAAACATAAGCAGTTACTAATCTGCACCTATCTACTCTTACATAGGTTTCCAAGCTCTTTTTAATTGGGCAATTGTCTCTTTCCTATCACGACCTCTTTCTTTTTTTAATACATTTTTATTGATTTCAGAGAGGAAGGAAGAGGGTGAGAGAGAGACATCCATGATGAAAGAGAATCATGGATCAGCTGCCTCCTGCAAGTCCCCCACTGGGGATCGAGTCCACAACCAAGGCATGTGCCCTTGACCCAGGACCCTTCAGTTCGCAGGCTGATTCTCTATCCACTGAGCCAAATCAGCCAGGGCTATCCTGACCTCTTAAACACTGACATTACACATAAATTTTTTGTTTAAATATCTAGTCTTTTTGAAATAAATCTTATGGGCTCTCCAAGGTTTTAAAAATTGGTTATCTTTGTCCTAGCCAATTTGTCTCAGTAAATAGAGCATCAGCCTGCGGACTAAAGAGTCCTGGGTTTGATTCTGGTCAAGGGCATGTAACTCGGTTACAAGTTCGATCTCTAGCCCAGGCCCTGGTCAGGGGGCACGCAGGAGGCAACCAATCGATGTGTTTCTCTCATATCGATATTTCTCTCTGTCTTTTCCTCTCTTTAAAAATCAATGGAAAAAATTGCTGAGACCGGTTTGGCTCAGTGGATAGAGTGTTGGCCTGCAGACTGAAAAGTCCCAGGTTCGATTCCGGTTGGGGGCATATACCTTGCTTGCAGGCACAACTCCAGTAGGGGGCGTGCAGGAGGCGGCTGATTAATGTCTCTCTCTCATGGATGTTTCTGACTTTCTATCCCTCTCCCTTCCTCTCTATAAAAAATCAATAAAATATATTTTTAAAAAAATCAATGGAAAAAATGTCCTCTGGTGAAGATTAAAAAAAATAAAAAGTTGACATGTTTTTCAATTAACTGCTTAAAATTACTTTATTACCTGACATATTTATTTAGACACTAGAGGCCCGATGCACGAAGATTTGTGCCAAGAATAGGCCTTCCCTCCCTTAGCTGCCAGCACCACCTTCACTCTGTCAGGAGCTGCCTTCTGCCTCTAGCCTTGTCATGTCAATTTGCATACTCCTTCCTTATTGGCTGTGGGCTCAACATGTCATGGAGTTATGGTCAATTTGCATATTCCATATTTATTAGATAGGATATTTTGAAGTGAATTCAACTATTCAATTTAAGGAAACTAACAAAAAAAACAACCCCGAGAAGCCTAATTAAATATCACAAAGGATAATTACTAACACTACTTACAAGAGGACCTTTCTACTCAGTTCCTTATGCCTTCTAAGATAAGTTCAAACCTAAAAACTGAATTTTGTCTGAAGTTTATATATAGTAACTCTTACTTAATGGGAATGATTATCTGATTTCCCAGTCTACGGCAGGTTAAAGAACATTAGAAGGGATAGTGACCATAAAGGAAAGTCACATTGATAGCATCAAGGATTATCAGCTTGTCTGTGAGAGAAGACAAGAAAATTAGGTAAGTAAGTAAATAAATAAATAACACAACTGCTGAAAAGGCAGTGTGGTCTGGGTTCATTCGTACACATAGTTCAGTGTCTTAAGGCACTACAGAATTGGGATGGAAGATAGCAATGACAATGCCATCACAAGGCAGTTTGTAACCTCTTTATATAGTAATAAACTGTGTAAAGCATTTTATAAATACTTCCCAAAAAACTTATAACCTCAGTTCTCTGGAAAATTTGTTTATATAGACAATGTTATATAAATATGATCTGTTCCTCTCTTCCTTTTTTGGTACCTTACTTACCTGCTCCTCTTTTTTATGACAAAATAGGATTCATTAAGTTTATCTTAAAACCTTAAATCTACACTTGTCCCAAGAAAGAATTCTTCTGAATGGAGACATATCAAGATCCACAATGTTACTTCTTGGTTTAATTTGGAAGCCTTATCAAATATGACTTGTTGTATCATCAGATTTATTAATAGTCTCAGTAATCTTTGTCTAATATATATGGAGTCCCACTACTGAGCAATCACAGACCAGTGGTTCTTAAGCTTCACTTTGCCTGTCACCGTCCTGTCAAATTCCCAGACAACCCCGACTGAAGGGACAATTTGCATACTACATTTTTATTACATAGGATTATCTGATTTTGAAGGTGTGCAGTGGGGCCCTAAGGCTGTTTTGAAGTAGGTGGTTAGAGAACACAATCATACAGCCTTCCTTATCTAGCCATATACCCTCAATTATTATTTGTTCTATCCTGTCACACATGGATTTTCACCAAACATTGGTGGATATGTGGTCTAAGGCACAGCATTCATTCACCAAGACTCTGCAATATAAATTACATCAAGGTTTATACTACTAAAGTCTAATTCTCTACTTTTTTCCCTTAGTCATATGCAAGCTTTCGTTTATTTGGGCTTGGGTTTTCTGCTACTTTTTCATACTGGCCATAATATCAAGGGACTAAAAGACTTTGTTTCATTTCCTTGTTAAAAACTATAGTTTTTATGTTTTGTTGTTTTTTTTTTTACTACCCTAGGGGTTCTAGATTTGAAACAGGCAAGGGCATATGTAAGATAATTTTAAAGATTATACATTACCTCATTGTAAGGTGAAAAAATAAACTGGAAGATGATCAATAGTCCAATTAGAGTGGGTTGGCTGTCAAAAAAACCAAATGCAGCAAAAAGCTCCTTTCGACCAATTAATACAGCAAACAAGAAGAAACACAGGAAAGAATTCATCTAGAAAGGACACACAATTTCTAAGTTATTACTAAGCCAATTTCACTGCAGTACCAAAAAATACAGTAAGACATCATAGTGTGAATTTAAGAATGGTATTAGTGTGCCCTAGCCAGTTTGGCTCAGTGGATAAAGTGTCGGACTGCAGACCAAAGGGTCCCGGGTTCAATTCTGGTCAAGGGCACGTACCTTGGTTGCATGCTCCTCCCCAGCCCTGGCCCTGGTCAGGCCTCGTGCAGGAGACAACCAATTGATGTATTTCCTTCACATCAATGTTTCTTAACGGTCTTTCCCTCTCTCTTCCACTCTCTCTAAAAATCAATGGAAAAATATCCTTGGGTGAGGATTAAAAAAAGAAAAGGAAATACTCTCCATGAGGAACTTTAAGCAGTGTATATCATCGTTCATGCAGTCTGGAAGCAGAGAAGAAGAGAGGATCTAAGCTGAGGCTATATATACTGATTCACTAGCAGTGGACAACTAATGGTTTGGCTGGATGATTAGGGCTTTGGAACAAACTAGAGCAATGGTCGGCAAACTCATTAGTCAACAGAACCGCGGTTTGCCGACAACTGAACTAGAGGATGGCTAACAAGATTTGGAAAAAAGAGATGTGGGGAATCTCCCCAAATTAGTACTGATTGTGTTAATTCTGTGGTCGAAGGTGAATGTTCACCAAGAGTCCCACAAGAGGCTCTCAATGATCAGGTGGAGAAGGTGTCTGCTTTGTCACTCAAGAACTTGGTTGAGGGACTCATGAACAAAACAGCCCAGGCGATAGGGATGGAGTCAGTGCACTAGACAACAACATAAGACATCTCCCCACTGGCTCCTGCTAGATGCCCAATCTCAGGGGAGGCCATCAACCCCAGCCCCAGTACCACACCTTAGGGACCAGCCCACAACCTCATCTGAGGTAAACTGATTCCATTGGAACCCTATTTTCATGAAAAGGGCAGAGATTTTCCTTATTAGGCTGAATTTGGATTTATTTAAAGTATTACTCACTGATGTGTATCCATTCAACAGCTTTAAGCCAAGGAACTCATTTTTATACCTATAGATATTAAGGCAACAGGAAAGTACCTACAGGATTCTTAAATCTTCCCATATAATTCATCATCCGGAACCAGGTAGCTTTTAGAAAGGTACAAAGTTCTACTTTAAGATTCAGTTAAGCCCATAAATGCTCGGCTTTAGTCAACAAGATGCATGTTATTTTAGCCAGAGTCTGCAAATGTGTGGTCACTCTGTGGCTTTAAAGATATTAATACCCAAAGGAGGTATGTTACAGGAGCTGCTACTTTCTTCTTTATATTCACTACATTTTCCAATTTCTTATCAATAGATGTATACTGACTTTTAATGAGAAAAAATGTTTTTATAAAAGCATTTTAATGTCTAACCTATTTGGGCTCACTTCTTTTGATCTTACAGCTCCCACAGTTTAGTGACTCAGGAGGTAGTGACGATGATTGTGATAACCATACTTTATAGTACTTACCAATTTTCAGGTACTACTATAAACTCTTAACATATATTAACTCATCTCATTCTGGTATTAGTCCTTTGAGGTGTTATCAACCAAAAAGGGAATGGTGGCAGACAGGTTCAGGAAACTGCCTGAAGTTATACAGGTAGTGAGTCAGGGAGCCTTGACGTGAAGCCAGGTGGCCAGGCTATAAAGTCTTTCTAATCTCTCTCTTATATGATCTCTCATACCTGCCATACTTCAAATCTGACTACCATGCCATGAAAAGAGAGTTGTCATTCCAAACTTACCTGGCTAATAATAATATTTTTGACTGTGTGTCCCAACTTCCAATGCCCCAGTTCATGGCCTAGTACAGCAAGTACCTCCTCATTATTGCATCCTTGTTTCTTATTCTGAATCAAAGAACAAATTGAAAATAAATTATCAAGAGCCTTCAAAAAGTTTATAACTTTTACCCCAGTAAGAGCCTATCTTTGATTTTAACTTAAGGAAGCAATCTGACTTTTGTGCAAAGCTGTTCATTTACTTAACAGAACATTGTTTAAACCACTTATATTAGATACTGGTTTAAGCACTGAGGAGAGAATCATGAACAAGACAGACTTATGCTGATTTCCTGAAGTTTACAGCCTAATTTAGATCAGGAAAAAATATAATCTTTACCAATAGATTAAATAAATCATGACAGTGTCATATAACAGCCATATTATAAACCCATTAAAATTTTTTAAAATATGAAATGCTTCATGAATTTTATGTGTCATCTTTGTACAGGGCCCATGTTAATTTTCTCTGTATTGTTCCAATTTTATATATGTGCTGCTGAAGCATGCACAGAAATTTTGTTTTTAAAAATTAGGTTGTGACATGGGAAACTCTCATGATGAATAGTGTAAAATAATAGTTATGTTATAGACCCATTAGTAATGTTTTCAAAGATTATATTCTGATGTGGAATAATGATTTAATTAGGTGAAGAAAGCAGGAAGCAATACTAAAAACACTATATGATTCTAATTATGAAAAAATGTGAGCCTGGCAGACATGGCTCAGTGGTTGAGCATCGACCTATGAACCAGGAGGTCACAGTCTGATTCCTGGTCAGGACACATGCTCAGGTTACAAGCTTGATCCTTAGTCGGGGGTGTGCAGGAGGCAGCCAATCAATGATTTTTGCTCATCATTGATATCTTTTTCTCCCCCTTCCTCTCTGAAATCAATTATATATATATAATTTTATATACATAGTAAATGTTTATGTAAAAATATATGAATCTAGAAAACAGACTGGAGGTATATCAAAATGTTAACAAGTTTCTTCTATATGGTAGAATTAGTGATGTTTAACTATTTTATATCTTACCTATATTCTAAGTTATCTATAAATAAGAACATATCATTTATGACCTCCAAAAACACAGCAGGAGTTGCCATTTAAAAAACTGAGAATTCGAAGTTAAGATGGCAGAAAGTACATCACATCTAATTTTCTCCCCCAAATCCCCAATAAAACGATAATCACAATATCTATCTATATAAAAGCCTAAGTGATGGAATGACTGAACAACCAGTTGCTATGATGTGTGCTGACCACCAGGGGAAGACATGCAACACAGGAGCTGCCCCCTGGTGATCAGTGAGTTCCCACAGCCAATCTCCCACGGATGGCCAAAGTCCCACAGTCCCTCCCTGCAGCCAGCCAGCCAACCTCCCACAGTCCCTTCCCCCAGACAGCCAGCTTGCCTGATTGGCCCTGATTGCCAATCAGGCTGAGGGACCCCCACCCGTGCACAAATTTGTGCACTGGGCCTCTAGTATCTATATTTATATAAATAAAACATACAGATATAAACTCAGAGGATGAGGAAAACAGTCGAGGTGACAACAGCAACATTTTGGAAGCAGGAAAACAGATGGAGAAAAGAAAATCAGCCTCATTTATAGTAGTCTTCAAATGGTTTGGGAATTAACAGCACCAAATACTTCTGAAACTGGGGGAGAGAGGGAGGTAACTAAAATAAGAATTGAATGAGAGCTGTTCAAGAAAGAGTTAAAGCTCCAGATTCCTTCTCCAGCTCCACACCAAAAGGCAACTGCTCCTCCCTCATCCTGGCAGACGCCTGACAGTTTGTTCTCTGGATAGGGCAAAAGAAGATTTTTCAACTGGGGGGTCACTCAGCTTGTCAATAAAAAAGGTAGTGGCTGTCAGCCATAACAACAAAATCTATCTACAGAATATGCACAAGATATCTAAAACATAAGGATGATAAGGTTAAAAGTAAAAGGATGAATTAAATAGTGGTGACCATTGTACAACATAAATATACTAAAAATAGACTGAATGTACACTTTAAAATGGTTCAAATGATAAATTTTATCTCAATTTTCTTGAAAAGTGAAATGATTATATGACAATGCTAAAAAAAAGCTGGGAGCTATATTAATATCAGACAAAATCAACTTAAAGCTTTATTAAAGAAGGTCACAACAGAATGATAAAGGTTCAATTTAACAGGAGGATACATTAATTCTAAACTTTTATCTACCTAATTAGAGGCCCAGTACACGAAATTCACGCACGGGAAGGGTCCCTAGGCCTGACTGACAATCAGGGCCGATCGGGGTCTTCTGGCTGCCAGCCAGGGCCTTCCTTCGTTTTGCGCTGTCCCTTGGTGTTCAGCACAAGTCATAGCAAGCAATCGAACTCCTGGTCTCCTGGTCGAACTACCAAGGGGACACTATGCATATCAGCCTTTTATATATATGATACAATTTCCTCAGGTATATTTTTTCAAAATTGTCAGATTTGTAAATAAAACTTGACAAACCTATCATAACAGGATGATAGCATACCTCTCTCAATCTTTGAAACATCAAGCAAATAAAATATTAATAACGATGTAAAGATCTGAACAAACTAATAAACAAGCTTGATCGATTATAGTATCCTACAATAAACAATTAGAAAACATATATTCTAGAAAGTGAAGGTTAAAGGTTTTGAAATAAATTCCAGCTACTTAAAGGGTAAAGTAGAGAAAAACAAAAACAAAAAAACCTCACAGATGAGTGTGGACTTGATTTTGCTTTATACAATTTAGAAAAACGCAACCTAATGGGAACATAGGCAGCCAGATTTATTGGAATTTAGATAGTCTATTACTTTCCCCCTCCTTTATCAATTCCTCATTTTTAAGGAAAAGTGACCACTTAAAGCAAAGCGCGGTAGATGCATGAGAAAGAGGGATCAATTAAAGGTATTTGCAGGATAATATTTACATTTATTATATCGTTTCCTTTTAAATATTAGAATATAGACCAGAGTGCATTTGGTAGAGAAAGAAAAGAATGAGATAAATAACCTAGTTCTTTAAATGGCTGAAACACACATGCATATTTCTATCTTCAGGGCATGGCCATTAAAAGGGAGCATTGAATGAATGCACCAGTTAACAGACATCTATTCTAAAGGGGAAAATTAGGAGGTGCAACTGAAGATTTACATACAAAGATATTCACAGCATTGTTATTGATGGTTTCTAACTTTTCTATTACTTTAATAATAAGCAGAAATATGGCTGTTTTTAATAACGATGATACTAGTTCCCACTCATTATTGGGTTATATACCAGACAGTGAATAATAGGTATTTTACATGCAATTCATTCATTTCTACTTCTATAAGGCAGGTATCATTGGCCTCATTTTATATAAATTAACACAGTCTTCAGGCTTCTGTTTTCACCAGTTCTCAACTAGATAGCATAGGTTCATGTCTTGATATCTAGATTTAGAAGTTACTCAAAACTGCAGTGGGGTCACATTCAAAGATACGAAATGAAAAAGATTAAATAATGATCATTTTCCAGAAAAAGAAGAATTACTTGTTTGTAGATTTTTAGGCAGAACTGGATTTTCTTACTTTTCCACACTAATCTATACTAATAATAGAGGAATATGCAAATTATCCAGGATGCTGTCATGTCACAACCATTCAGCAGGGTGGGCAGGGCTGTGGGGCGGGACTTGGGTCTCATGGGATTTAGTCCAGCCAAGGCAGAGTCCCCCGTAGCCTCCTAGCCAAATCTGGACTCAGACCTGGGATTTACTAAACTTTACTGGAGCTGCTCCCCACACCTTCCCCAGGACTGTGCTGCCCGCAGCAGGGCACCCCAGCAGCCTCCCGACAGGTGAGCGGGGGCGGCAGGGAGCCACAGAGGGGTGGGGCACCCAGAGCCAAATTCCGGGAGGGGGTGCGGGGGGAGCAGTGTCTGAGGAGAGTGCCTGACAGGAGCCTGGACTGCAAAGGAAGAGGAAGTGGCTACAGGTAGCTCTTCCAACTTCCCTGCATGGATATCCTCTCCTAGCCCCTGCACCCAGGGGTGCCCACAAAAATAGATCAGTGCCCCTGATGCACCCAGGCCCACCGCTGCCAGGGCCCCCTCTGCTGGGGCCAGGCACACCCTCCTCCCTACAACTCCAGACCCAGGTGGAGGCAGTACCAAGCAGCCCCTCAGGGTCAGACTCATCCCCCCTGACTGCAGGGGCGCCATCTCTACAGCAGAAGCACATTGAACCTCGCTAGGAGCTGCGGCTAAACCCGCCCTCCTAGCCTGCCTGGCCCCACCCTGACCCATCCCTGCCCCACTCCAGGAGATTGGAGCCCCACTCTGGAGAACACACAGCTGTGAAACGTCACATACAATTTAAAGAATGGTGCTAAGCGGGGAGGGTCAATAGTTACTCCCCCTTCGGCCTTGCTGCTACTCTAGCGTGCCTCTAGGGATGACCACCGCTACAGAGCCCGCCCCTTCAAGGCCTTGTGGAACCCTCTGCAAAGCTTCAACAGCTACAGTCCCAGGAAACAATCATGCCCTCCTCCCTAATCAGCACCTGCTACCTGAGAGAGTACCCATGGGCTTAAAAATAACAATCTCTTCCCGTTTAGACATCACTTACTTGATGAAACATTTCTAGGTTTCTTAGCTCAGAACCTCCTCATGACAACCCAGCAAGGTAGGTATATGCGTATGTATTCAGAAATGAAACTCAGAGAGAAAAAGTGTCAAGCCCAGTGGTTCCCAAGGTGCAGCACATGCCTCAGGGGGCAAATGTGATTTTAAGTGGGGGCAATTCGAGAATGAGTTAACAGTGAATTTTTTGCATTTCTTATGGTTCTAGGGGGCCTCATCTACAGTGTATCCTATATAATAAAAAGGGTAATATGCAAATGACTGAACGGTGGAATGACCTGTCATATGATGCATACTGACCACCAGGGGGCAGACACTCAACATAGGAGCTGCCCCCTGGTGGTCAGTGTGCTCCCACAGGGAGACTGCCGCTCAGCCAGAAGCCGGGCTCACAGCTGGCGAGTACAGCGGCAATGGTGGAAGCCTCTTCCGTGGCAATGCTAAGGATGTCTGAATGATGGCTTAGTAGCCCTAAGCTATCATTCGGACATCCCCCTAGGGCTCCAGTACTGCAAGAGGGTGCAGGCTAGGCTGAGGGACCCCCCACCCCAAGTGCATAAATTTTGTGCACCAGGCCTCTAGTTTTATATAAAAGTACTACAACAACAACAACAAAAATACCACACATCTTTCCTTATCTATGATACTTTCTTTTTTATAAAATCCATACACTGATTCATTTGATCTTCACAGCACCAAGCTGGGCAGGATGGAAAGTATTATCTTCAGTTTAGAGATGAGGAAAAGGAAGCTGAGAAATTAAATGTCTTGCTTAAGCCTGGCCAACATGGCTCAGTGGTTGAGTACTGACCTATGAACCAGGAGGTCATGGTTCAGTTCCAGGGCATATACCCGGTTTGTAGGCTGATTCCCAATGTGGGGCATGCAGAAGGCAGTCGATCAATGATTCTATCATCATTGACATTTCTATCTCTTTTTCTCTCCCTCTCCCTTACTCTCTAAAATCAATAAACATATATTAAAATAAACAAATAAAATTAAAAAAAAATGTCGTGTTTAAGATATCTTGCTAATAAGCAATGGGTAAAATCCAAACCCACATCTGAGGAGACTGTACCATTTCTATCATTCTTATCAGTTAGAAAGACTTTCACCTAACCCTACCATATGCAGGGGAAATACTTGTTTTCTTCTATAAAAGGATAGCTTTTCTGTATAATTTTATATAGTTTTAATTATCCTTTTATTTAAACTACTTTTGACATAGGCTATTCCAATTATGTGTTCTATTTGTCTCCTGAAGGGTGAAATTCCAGCGAGTAAGTTTCCTGGACAGCTTTTAAAATGTTAATAGCCAATATAGACATTCAAAATGTCCACAGCAGTTATCTCTAAGAGGAGGGATTTCAGATAACTTGAGTGTTCTTCCTTAAACTTGTTAAAAATGAAACAATTCATTTTCTCTACATCATCCAGACTTAAAATTACCTTTGTATCCCACTAGTACTATACATACTAGGTGCTCCGTAGGTGCTAATACTAGGTGCTGAATATACCACTGTTTTCTAAACTTTGGCCATATCTGTGTACTCTCTATGTATTACTTAATGTCTTTCTTTAAACCAATTCATTTCTTTCTTTTTTTTTAAAAAAATATATTTCATTGATTTTTTACAGAGAGGAAGGGAGAGAGATAGAAAGTCAGAAACATCAATGAGAGACATCAATCAGCCGCCTCCTGCACGCCCCACAGTGGAGATGTGCCCACAAGCAAGGCACATGCCCCCAACCGGACTCGAACCTAGGACCCTTCAGTCTGCAAGCCAACACTCCATTCACTGAGCCAAACCGGTCTCGGCCCAATTCATTTCTTAAAAAAATATTTTGTAAAGATTTTTAAAAAATATATTTAATTGATTTTTTTACAGAGAGGAAGGGAAAAGGATAGAGAGTTAGAAATATTGATGAGAGAGAGACATCGATCAGCTGCCTCCTGCATGACCCCTACTGGGGATGTGGCCGCAACCAAGATACATGCCCATGACCGGAATCAAACCTGGGACCTTTCAGTACGCAGCTGATGCTCTATCCACTGAGCCAAACTAGTTTTGGCTAAAAAAAATATATTTATTTTTATTGATTTCAGAGGGAGAGGGAGAGATAGAAACATCAAAGAGAGAGAATCATTGATCAGCTACCTCCCACATGCCCCACACTGGGATCCCGTAACCTGGGCATGTGTCCTTGACTGGACATCGAACTGTAATCTCCTGGTTCATAGATTGATGCCCAACAATGAGCCACACTGGCTGGGCTAACCCAACTCACTTTTTAAAACTGAGCCTTATCCTAAATGACAATATTCATGAAATCATAATATGCTAGTTTTCTTTTTCCTAATATCCTATATTAGAGGACCAGTGCACAAAATTCGTGCACTTTGGGGGGAGGGGTCCTCAGCCCAGCCTGCCCCCTCTTGCAGTCCAGGAGCCCTTGGGGGATGTTTAACTGACAGCTTTGTGGGAAGCGTGCCTAAACCAGCAGTTGGACATCTTTAGCTCTGCCATGGAAGTGGAAAAGACTCCCGCTACCATGGCTGTGCTCGCCAGCTGTGAGCTGGGCTTTTGGCTGAGCAGTGCTCCCTCTGTGAGAGATCTGTGTTGAGTGTCTGCCCCCTGGCTGTCAGTTTGTGTTATAGCAAGCAGCCAATCAGCCGTTCAGTCAATTTGCATATTAGCCTTTTATTATATAGGATAATAAAGAGCTAATATGCTAATTAGACCAAACAGCAGACGGCTGTTCGGACGATTCTCCGGATGAAGCTGGGGCTGTGAGGGCCAAGGCAGCCAGGGGTGTGAGAGCTAAACTCCTTGCATAAATTTCATGCATCGGGCCTCTAGTATAGTAATAAATATAGCTATTCAAACTCACAATGTTAATAATGTCAAACTCACAATGTTTACTACTTAAAATCACCTCACTAGTGGGACATACACTAGAAAGCAACACAGTTAATGAATATTGAGTTCATCTTTGACCTTCTCCTTCACTCCATATAATAGCAATCACCAAGTATTTTAAATTAATCTTTTATTGTTATTCTCCCACTTATTCTGACCTTTCACTCTAGTACAGGCCCTCATTGTCTCATGCTTATCTTGATGCAATAGACCTCAAGAAATCTGTCTGCCTCCAGTCTTTGCTCTCTCCTATATGCTGCCACCAAATTTTAATCTTCCTAAAACAAGCTTTGGCCTCTATACTCTATAAACTTTTCAGGTCACTGGAAATAACCACTTGATGTCTTCAGGAAGGAGTATTTTACAAACTAGTCCTGGCCTACGTTTTCATCTCATTCCACGAGAATCCATTCAATCATCAGTCTCAGAATAACCACTGTGTAGTGTGTTGTTGTTTTTTCGTCTCTATAGCTTTATTAACTCCATGTTTTCAATGCGAAAATGCCCATCCTCAGATCAAATTCTTTCTAGTTCAAATATCCTCTCTTAAGAAATCTGTCTGATGATTAGAATCTGCATTAACTTCTTAATTTCTAAAAGCCACATTATTTCGGCCACTTAGGATATTTACCATACATACTTCGCCTTAAAGTATAGACTATTTGTATACAAATCTAGTCTTCTTCACTATAGGTTCTTTAGGGTAGGGCTATGTCTAAGATATTTTCATTGTGTAACTTATACATAGATGCTAAAATATTTAGTTATCAATGAAATAAAGCAGGCTCTTCAAGAAGCCAAAAATAATTAAAATTCCATTCAACATGTATCAAAGGACTAACCAATCTTTTTAAAACTTTAAGCCAAAGAGTACTGTTCTCATAGATACTAAAGATCTAATTTCATTACATTGCTTAAAGTTAGTGAATTAGCCGAAACCGGTTTGGCTCAGTGGATAGAGCGTCGGCCTGCGGACTGAAAGGTCCCAGGTTCGATTCCGGTCAAGGGCATGTACCTTGGTTGTGGGCACATTCCCAGTGGAGGGCATGCAGGAGGCAGCTGATTGATGTCTCTCTCTCATCGATGTTTCTAACTCTCTATCCCTTTCCCTTCCTTTCTGTAAAAAATCAATAAAATATATATTTTTTTAAAAGTTAGTGAATCACTATTTATATCTAGGTTTGGTTATAATGTAATCCACCCTGTATGTGGATATCTTAGTTGGCTGCTTTGCTGAATTTGTATGACTCCTCAGTGTTGTCACTGGGTAACACTTTCGGGACTCCAGTTTTCCTATCTACAAGATGACCTTAAGATCTCTCCCTGGCTAAAAAATCCTATGACCCTTGGTCAAACTAAAGTGGTCTTTATTCCAAAATCCTAACAAGTGGGATAACCACACTTAAAAAATGAACTACAAGTTATTTCAAATATAAGGTGGGACAAAAGTAGGTTTATAGTTGTTTGTATAGAAAGTAACACAATAATTAATAAACAATACAAGAAGAAATTCTGTGTTTTGCATACTCACAACTATAAACATACCTTTGATCCACCCTGTATATTTCATTTAATCTTCATGACCTAAAAGGTAGGCATCTTTATCCCAGTATCTCTACTCAGAGTGATCTTTCCCTGCAAGCACACACCCCCACGGATATCAGGCAATGTCTAGAGGCATTTTTGGTAATCACACCTGTTGGGGTGGTGCTGATGCTTGCATCTAGTGGGGAGAGGCCAGGGATTCTGCCTAACATCCTATGATGCACAAGACAGCCTCCCACAACAAAAAATTATCTGGCCCAAATGTCAACAGTGCTGAAGTGAGAAACTCCAGTAGTATCATCTTTTAGTTAAGAAACCAACAATTTGCCCAGCTGGCATGGCTCAGTGGTTGAGCGTCAACCTATGTATGAACCAGGAGGTTACGGTACGGTTCAATTCCCGGTGAGGGCACATGCCTGGGTTGCGGGTTTGATCCCCAGTATGGGGTGTGCAGGAGGCAGCTGATCAGTGATTCTCTCTCATCATTGATGTTTCTATCTCTCTCTCCCTTTCCCACCTTCTCTGAAATAAATAAAAAATATATATATATTTAAAAAAGCCACACATAACCAACAATTTAGAAAGCTTAACATACTTGCCCAGCATTACACAGATTCAAATCATCTCTGAATGATATCAAAGCCAACAGAACATCACATCTACAAATACTGGTGACTACTTCTGATTACATTTGGGTCGTTTCTTATCATTGTCTCCAACCACCACTCCCACTCCCCATTAGTCTTAGCACTTTAGACTTTGTTAGTCAGCATCAGCTGACCTCATCCAGGAAAGGACTCAGAAAAAGCTTTCTCAGACTCTCAGGTCAGATTTAAGAAATGCCTTTTCTTATGTTATCACTGCATCCAGTATACATAGCTTCACTGTGGCAATTAGTATGTTGTACTGTGATTGTATAAGTTCCTTGAGAGCAAGGGTTTGCCTCTTTAAGTTTGTATTCCAAGTGCCAAGCAAAGTATCTCAGCAGAGTATACATTTCATAAATATTTGTTAAATAAACAAAAGAACACTGACCAAATCACATAACGTACCCAAGAACACACAGCTACTAAATGACAGAACCAAGATTCAAATTCAAGTCTCTTTGTTGCCAGAACCTATAATTATTGTCTCAATGAAACTAAAAATAAGAAGTTTATCACCTCTTTATTTTGCCTGTGGGATTTCTTGATCATAAACATATCAGGAATAAAGATAAAGCCCCTGTTTTTAAGAATTTTACTATGTAATGCTTCTAATTTTAATGTGTACATTCTGCAAAAGCTTGCAAGGCAGTTAGATTGTGTAATAGTGAGAATCTCTCCCAAATACCAGAATTATAAAGGGGCTATGGTGTTTGTATTTGATAGTCTCTCTGAATTCAACACTTACATAGAAGTGGATGTTACCTAGAGTTGTCACAGAAACTGTTTAGAAAAACTAAACCAGAGTCTCTTAGGAAAAGAAGAACTCACTTTAACTTTAGCTTTTATTTCTTCACTGTCCCCTTCTCCATCATTGCGGGGTTCCAGGCCAGACTCCTCCCGGATGTCTTTGTTTAGTACAGAATACTCTTCTAGTAGAGTGTCAAACAAAACTATGCGCTTGTTCTTGAAGAAGCCATAAAAATAAGCATTGCTGTGGGAAGAGCGTTTAGATCCTAAGGAAAAGACAGTTCAAAGCACGGAAAATAATTAAAAAGTCTGGGGTCCTTTGCAGAAACTCCTAGAAATTGAATTACTGGGAAGGACATTAACATTTCCAAATTGTTTAATACCTGAAGAAACTGTATCACCATAAATCACCACCAACAGTGGAGAGTGTCTGTTTACCTGTAGTCTTGCTAACAGAGATGTATGCTCATCGGGGCTGTAGAGCAATAAGTAAATAAGGAAAACCTAAATATTCAGCATCAGCGAAATGATTAAATTATAGTAAAGCTATGAGATGGCAAAATTATACTTTTGAAGAACGTTAATAAGATAGGAAAAAGTTTACCAATATATGAGGATTAAAACTTTATGCACATAAGGTTCCATTATCATGAAAAAAAAATGTAAATAGAAAAGCATAAACAAAAGCCTATTAAGAAATATATTGAAATACTGAAGTGTTAAAAAAAAAACACACTGCAATGTTTATCACTGGCTTCTAGAACTATGGATTTTTGTTCCGCCCTTTTCTCTCTTTTCCAAGGCTTGTAAATATACACATTTCTATATTCAGAAAATAATTAAAGCTATTTTTTAAAAGACTGGAAAAAATACTTAAATTTTTAACAATGGCTAACAGTAGCTGAACAAACTATGATTGATTTTCATTTTCTTCTTTATTTATGTATTTTTATTTTCTAAATTTTCTATAATTGCAGTGAATTTAGTGGTTATGAGCAGACTTTGGGTTCAAATCTTGGATCTGCCATGTATTATCTGTGGAGTAATAAACTTCCTTAAATTTCTTTAAGCTTTATTTTCCTGTTTATGATGCAAGCCATTGGATTAGGTTAAGGATTACATGAGAAATTCTAAGTAAATCAATTAGTATACTGCCTGATCCATATAAACTATTATTATTTACATACTTTAAAAAAGTAATTATAAAATATTTGTTTCTCTTGAGAATTTGAGATCTCTTACAGATATGTGAATTTAAAAAATATTTTTTTTTATTGATTTCAGAGAGGAAGAGAGAGGGAGAGATAGGAACATCAATGATGAGAGAGAATCACTGATTGGCTGCTTCTTTTACACCTCCTATTGGGACTGAGCCTGCCACCGTAGCATGTGCCCTGTGCGGGAATCAAACCAGTGACCTCCTGGTTCATGGGATGGTGGTGAACCACTGAGCCACTCCAGCTGGACAGAAATGTGAGTTTTTACCTACTCATATTTCTAATGTCTAGTAGCATATTAGAATATAGTATATTCTCTATACATTGCAGTATGTTTGGCAGTATGTTTAAGAATATAATAGGCATTGATAAATAGTGGCATTTACTTATTTTTCAGTTTTTGTTTAATTGCCAAGTATGTGGTCCAATTTTGCCAGTCCTTCAGACCTTAGGATCTGGACAGCCGTGTATCAGTCTGAGGTCTTATACTTTTCATTTCGGTCTCCTGTTGTTTTTAATTAATTTAAAAAGATTTCTTAGATGCTGCCTGAAGTTATTTATAGAAGCAGGCAGATTATAGGCATATAAATAAAATAAAATTGACATCTTAATATCTCCCACTGGTCCAAGTGTCTCAAAGTATGGCCCAAGGAACCACTCCACTAAAATCACCCAGGTCTTGTTAGGAAGTAAATACTAGAAATACCTATGAGGTCAGACCTCTGGGGATGGAGGCCAGCAATCTATCTTTTAACAAACTCTCCAGGGAATTCTTATACAGTACTCATTAAAGTTTAAGAGTCCCTACATTAGACTATAAGCTTTTTGTATTGATGTGCCTGGCATGTAATATATATCCAATAGTGTGTGTTTACTAAATGGATTAATGATGCCACTTGGGTATGAAGCAATGTATTTGAGAACTCGAAAAATCAAAATGTTTTATGCAAATGTAAGGCATTGCCATTTTTGTTTATGATCTTAACCTCTCAACAGCATTTGCAGTTGATCACTCCCTCCTTGAAACATTCTTTTCCTATTTAAAAACACACACAGCATTTCTCCTTTTTTCCTTCCTATCTTAATGGTCTCTCCTCTGATTGATGCTGGCTCTTCCTCTCCTGCTGACTTTAACCTGAGCCTCACTCTCTTCTCTAAATGACCTCATCCATGGCATTAAACACCACCAACATGCCAGATACTTCCATATCAATATTCCTGGCCCTGACCGTTCCCTAGAATGCCAAACTCATACCTCCAGCTGACTATATGCTTTTTCTACATCTCCCCATGGATGTCTATAGTGCATATGTGTTGCTTATATTCTTAGTAGAGGCCCGGAGCATGAAAATTCATGCACTGGACGGGGGAGAGGTCCCTCAGCCTGGCTGCTCCCTCTCACAGTCTGGGAATCCTCAGGGAAGGGATGTGACCTGGTGATCAGGGGAAGGTGATGCCCCCATCACACCTCTGCTGCTGCTACTGCCGCAGTGCAACACTCGGTGGCCCTGGGCGGCTGGGTAGCTGCCATCAGTGGCTTGCCTGGCAGGCTGGAGGGCTGAGAGGACTTGGGCACTCCAGAGGCAGGTGCTCGGCAAGGCCTCAGTGGGGCTGAGGGGACTGGGTACTGCCATCTTATGGCTGTGAGCTCTGCCATTGTTGAGGGCATGCCAGTCAATTAGCATATTCCCTCCTTATTGGCTGTGGGCACCACCATTTTTGAGGACAGGGCAGCAATTAGCATATCCCTCTTTATTAGATAGGATGTGTGGTTTCTTCCCTGCCCAGAACTGAAATCTCTGTTCAAAGTTAAGGGAATTCAAATCATTTAAGTCTTGTGAGAGATTGCTTCTCATTTAAAAAATACAAGACAGATATTTGCGTCCCCAGCATTCCTGACAGCTAGCCCTGTGACCCGGCTCAGTCAATCAAATGCACCCATTGGAGACTCTGGATAGTTGCACTAGAAACAGGACAGTGAGGAACTAATTTTGTAGGAGCTAGTGGCAGGGATACTAGGGGTGCAAACTGTTGAATTTAACAGAAGGAGGCAACAGCAGTGTCCTCTCAGACTGGTTCTGCAGTGAAATTCCAAGTTCCCCATCTCCCTATGAAACAACCCACCTTCCAAGCTTGGTAAACTTACTTTTCCTTGTGATAAGCTATCAAGTAGTGTTTCAATAAGCAATTTCTTTCTGCTTACATTAGCCAGTTGGTTTCTACTACCTGTTTGCCACTAACTACTGCCTGCAGAATTCTAATTCAGTGTTTAATAGATATCTCAATATACAGCACATCCAACTTACTTTCTCAGAAACCTGCTGTACCCCAGTTTTTCCAATCTCAGTAAACTATCATTTACCCAACTGCTCAGGCTAAAAATCTCGGTTGTTATCCTTGATGTCTCCTCTTCCCCCTTAATCTTTTCCATATAAACTATTAGCAAAGTCTATCAACTCTACCTCTAAAACACATCCCCAGTGCATCTACTTCTCTCCATCAATCACTACTGCCCTAGTCTAAGCTACCACTCTCTCCTACCTGGATTACAATCTAAGGGCTCCCCTGCTTCTACTCTTGCCATCCCTACAATCTATTCTCCATAGCAAACCAAGATACTTTAAAAATACAAACCAGGCCATGTCACTTTCCTGTCTAAAACCTTCAATGGCTTTTCCCCCTGAAGTTAAAATAAAACCTTCCCCTGATCTACAAAGGCCTTCATGGTCTGACTCTTGCCTGTCTCAGATTTCATGTCCTAACACTCCTGCTATGGGGCAGCCACATTGGACTTTTTTCTGTGTCTTAATGATTCAAAGCTCTGAAAGGTCTTTCTATTGATTTCAGCATGCGTGGCTTCTTTCTTCGGGTCTCAGCTTAAATTCATTTGCTCAGTGAGGTTTTGCCTGATGACCCACTAAAGTATCTACTCAGTCATTCTTCACCACATCACACTGCATAGCACTTGCTATCTGGTATTTTCAGACAACAGGAATCTTGGCTTCTCACTGCAAGATTCCTATTAATTTATAAATCTATAATGTGTTGTTATTATTAATAACAATATTCACTCATTCAAAATATTTTGAGGACTGTTATTAACAACTATATCATTAATAACAATAAAACCATACCTATGACTAACATCTGTTTAGAGAAGTTAAGTTGCCCATAGTCACACAGGTAACTGTGATAGAGCTAGGACTCAACCAAGACTATTAATTCCCCAGGCTACCCTCTGAAATTCTACCCTTCCACCTACTCAAATCTTGATTTTCTATAAACTCTCAGCTTATAATATAATGCTACATAAAGCCTTGCCTGACTATTTCATCTAAAATCATATATCACATATCTAAGTTACCTCTATTGTCGGATCATCAGCTGTGATTTCATGTTATCTGATTATAATTTAAGTAATTAGCAACTTAGGTTGCTTCTTCAATAAAAACCCAAAAAAACTGTCCTACTGTATTGATTAATGTGCTACTAGTTTAATACTAATTAAGAGTAGTGATTCTCAGAGGCTAAAGAAGTAATATGAATCGGCTTATTCTCCTACCATTTCCCCACGGTATGTTCCAATTGTACCTTTAGTTGACCTGTATAACCTCAAAAGCTACTAAATATCTGAGATGTCTATACTCTCCTAATTGCTGTTAATTCATTCTTTCCAGATGTAACCATCTCTGTTCTCACCTGGCCCTGAAATTACATAATTCTGTTTCTACTCATTCATCCAATATAACTGCTTCTCATTGTGATTTTTTAGTTTAAATGATGGATGGACAAACTATGGCTTGCAGGCTCAATCCAATCTGCTACTTGTTTTTATACATAAAGTTTTATAGAACACAGTCATGCTCATATTTATATATAACCTATGCTGTTTTGCACTATAATGGCATAGTTGAATAGCTTCAACAAAGAACATACGGCCTGCAAAGCCTAAAATAGTTTATTATCTATGGCATTACAGAAAATGTTTGCCAAACCATGGTTTAGAGGAAGCAAAACTGAAAGCTAAAGTGGTGAAGTGATCTGTCCAAGATTCCACAGCTGGTAAGTAGCAGAGGCAAAACCAGTCTCGTTTATTTACATGGATTTTAATTTAAAGATTCTGAAAGTCATGGTACCACATAACAGTTGTAACTGACATCTCTGTAAGCTTGAGACTTCAGTAGTCTTACGTAAGCTCCTAGATAGCTTACCTCTACTCAATGGTAGGACAGTTTTTGGTAATTTGCAGGTTTTTACAATCAAGAGTTTTCCAGAACACTGGAAGTTTTGTTGAAAGAAACAAAGCCAATAACAATGGCTTTGTTTATGAGCCTAAAACTAGTGCTAAATGAAATTTGACTATACAAGAGTCCTACTTAATTACTAGATGCCAGGCAAGTAACAGAAGTCCATAAATCAGTCTAATATGCATGCTATTAAAGGGAGTGATAAAGGCCTTGGCCCAAAATTAAAAACAATACTGTAAAGCCAACCAAATACAGCTCAGACAAATCCTAAAACGTCAAAATGTCAAATTCTAACCTTTAGATAACAAAATTTTAAACAAACTGATTTGTTCATTTCTTAAAGTTTTAAGAATAAAGTACTCAAATAAAACAAACCAGTCAAATAAAATCTTCTTACCCCCAGTAGTCTTACCTTCAACAACATACACCTTAGTCAAAGGAAAGTCAATACTCTTTGCCATTATTTCAATTTCTTGTTTAAGCTTTCCCTCAGGTAGAGGTGTGAATTTGTCAAATAAAGGGGCAATATAATCAGCATAGATTGTGACAAGCACCTGAAAAGTAAATGTCAGAACAACCTATGAATATTTTCTTAAAAAGAACTACTCATTATACAGACTCAATTACATTGAAATAATTATGTGACCCTAACCTTGATAGCAGGGACCTTATCTATTTGTTTTGGTATTCTCAGTCCCAAACAGTACCAAATAGTAGTGCTCAACTCAGTTTGATGAATTAAATAAAAATGAATAGTCTCAAAGTGGTAATAACCAAAAGTCAAATGGTCCATTCAAAAGTATCTTGGGGATTTCATAAACCCGTAAGAAGTTGGAATGCTGCCTTTTTAAAATTTATTTATTTATTTATTTACAGAGAGGAAGGGAAAGGGAGAGTTAGAAACATCGATGATAGAGAAACATTGATCAGCTGCCTCCTGCACACCCCCTACTTGGGATGTGCCCGCAACCAAGGTACATGCCCTTGACCAGAATTGAACCTGGGACCCTTGAGTCCGCAGGCTGACGCTCTATCCACTGAGCCAACCAGGTCAAGGCGGAATGCTGCCTTTTAAAGTAATCATGAAAGATCTGAAGTCTTTGCTAAAAAGAATTACTAGCACCTGACTGTGTGCTATCTGTTATTTGGTTGGTCTGCTAAAATTAATTACCTGCAGTTCACAACTGTACACTTGGTTAAACAGCACTTCTTTAAGTATTTTGGAAGTATTTCCTCTCTCTTCATTTGCCATACAACAGATATTTGTAAATCCAATTAGTGCCCATTTTCTAATCTTGATCCCATCAGTGGGAAGTGAAGCAATGAGCATCACGGAAATTCAGACTAAAATAAGGCTGCTCATTGATGGAGGTAAGAGATAACAGATGATATTTTCTAGGAGCTGTCAACAGATAATTTTCATTGTGTTTAGTGTTTGTGTTGTGAAACAGTTTAGAATGTGGAAAGGAGAAAAGGAAAAGATGTAAGGGAAAATGAAGGGGGATGAGAGAAAAAGGGAGGGAGAAGGAAGAGAGGAGAGCATAAGTGATTGGGAGAAAAGCAGAAGGGAAAGTAGGAAGAAGGGGAGAAAGGAAGAAGGAAGGAATAGAGAAGGGAGGAGGGAAAAGGGAAAAAGGAGGAAGGAAAAAGCAGAGGAAGAAAGCAAAGAAAAACCAGGTACATTTATGCTTTCTTCTTCTTGTCTCTCTTCAATCTATTCTCTTCAAAACAGCCATGACTTTTAGGCAATGGAGCTCAGTCCAAGAGTCATTAAATTACCAAAGTGTGTCATCCATTCTCGTGGTAACTCATAAATGCATAGCCCAAAATTGCCTGACAACTGGATCATTAAAAGTAACAACTAGCTTCTAAGATCTGTAAAAGTCAACATAAGGAGAAGAAAATCTGTCAGTCAATTCTCCTATTTTTATAACCCAAAGCAGAAACCAATAGGGGAATTTATGAGCACTTATGTATATTTTATCTGCTTCTTAAAAACTGTTTACATTCTAATGAAGACCATATCATAATTACCCCACCAATGAACTTTGTAAAAAAACATGAAACAAAGATTTTACTCACCAGTGAAACAACTAATGTGAACAGCCAGGCGTAAATAAAAAAATAGTCACCCCCAATTTTAATAATGTAAAGGAGAAGTGAAGACACAGGCAATAAAATGCACTGAGTCACAATAAATTTTTTGATTGCATCTTTCATGAAGAACCCCAAAGTCTGAAAAAGGAAAACATCACAAGAAACTGAGAAACTGCTATTAAATAACTAGTTAATGAATATAAAGGATACATTATGAAAGTAAATTAAAAATTAAAAGGCAGTGAGACTATATTATATGACACTAGATAACCCAAGGCAATAACTAAATGTCTTGCATTCTAAAGTTTAAAATAAACTCATTTAAATGTCAGCTGAAAAGCACTAGACATTAGTGCTAGAAGAGTTCTGGCAAGACTTTAAACTGCTATCTTTGCCACATGCAGTTCCCTTTTTTCTCAGTTATTTCATGCTCTACAGCACTAAATTATAAGCACAAAAGATCTTCACATTTAAGGGAGAACACTTGCATTTTCTATTATACCTGTTGATTGAAACCATGTTTTTCTTCTATCACAAAAGTATTATAAAGACTCCATGGTAAACCAGTCAATGCACTGAAAAGTGTAGCCATCAGCAGAAACACCAAAGACTGAGTGATCTAAACACAAGAAGGAAAAAACAAACAAAAACAAAGCAGTTTTTATGGTGTAATATTAATTCATTCTTTTAAAAAATATATATTTCATTGATTTTTTTTACAGAGAGGAAGGGAAAAGGAGAGTTAGAAACATCAATGAGACAGAAACATCGATCAGCTGCCTCCTGCACACCCCCTACTGGGGATGTGCCCACAAACAAGGTACATGCCCTTGACCAGAATTGAACCTGGGACCCTTGAGTCCGCAGGCCGATACTCTATTTACTGAGCCAAACTGGCTAGGGCTTAATTCATTCTTAAAATGAATTCTTAGTGAACAAATTGATAAGCAATTGCTGAGTACCTACTAGATCTCAAGCAATGTGCTTGAGTCTATGGCTAATACAAGCTCTGAAACATCATCTATACTCTCAAAGTTTACTTCTTAGAGAAGGCGGCAAAAAAAAACCCTTCTTTTATTACACAGGCACTGTATGAAAGTTAACTAAAGGCATATAAACAGTTAAAAGATTTGGAAATCCCATAGTTAGCAAAATAGCAGACATATGTCATAGCCATATCTTTACTGATACATCTCCTAGACAATGGAAACTAAGGAGAAAATAAACAAACGGGACTGCATCAAAATAAAGAGCTTCTGCACAGCAAAAGAAACCATCAACAAAACAAGAAAGCCCAATGCATGGGAGAACATATTTGCCGATGTTACATTTGATAAGGGTTTAATATCCAAAGTTTATAGGAAACTCATATAACCTAACAAAAAGAAAATAAACAATCCAATCAAAAAGTGGGCAAAGGATCTAAATAGACACTTTTCAAAAATGGATGCACATAAGGCCAAGAGGCATATGAAAACATGCTCAAAGTCACTAATCATCTGAGAGATGCAAATCAAAACAACAATGAGGTACCATCTCACACCTGTCAGAATGGCAATCAACAAATCAACACACGACAAGTACTTGCAAGGATGTGGAGAAAAAGGAACCCTTAGGCACTGCTGGTGGGAATGCAGGCTGGTGCAGCCACTGTGGAGAACAGTATGGAGTTTCCCCAAAAAGTTGAGAATGGAACTCCCATTTAAGCTAGTAATCCCACTGATAGAAATATAGCCCAAGAACTCAGAAACACCAATCAGAAAGAATATATGCACCCCTATGTTCACAGCAGCACAATTCACAATAGCTAAGATTTGGAAACAGCCTAAGTGCCCATCTGCAGATGAGTGGATTAGAAAACTGAGGTACATCTAAACAATGGAATACTACGCTGCTGTAAAAAAGGACGATCTCTTACCATTTGAAACAGCATGGAGAGCATTATGCTAAGTGAAATAAGCAGTTGGAGAAAGATATATATCACATGATCGCACTCATTTGTAGAATATAATGAACAACATAAACTGATGAACAAAAATAGAGTCAGAGTCACAGAAGCATCGAACAGACCGTCAAACCTTAGAACAGTGGTTCTCAACCTTTCTAATGCAGCGACCCTTTAATACAGTTCCTCATGTTGTGGTGACCCCCAACCATAAAATTATTTTCATTGCTACTTCATAACTGTAATTTTGCTACTGTTAATGAATCATAATGTAAATATCTGTGTTTTCCGATGGTCTTAGGCTCTACAGCAGCGGTTCGCCTAAGTCCATTGGAAAACACAGATATTTACATTATGATTCATAACAGTAGCAAAATTATAGTTATGAAATAGCAATGAAAATAATTTTATGGTTGGGGGTCACCACAACATGAGGAACTGTATTAAAGGGTCGCGGCATTAGAAAGGTTGAGAACCACTGCCTTAGAGGGAAGGCAGGGGAATGTAGTGGTATGGGTTAAGAGATCAACCAAAGGACTTGTATCCATGCATATGAGCATGACCAATGGACACAGACAATAGGGAGGTGGGACATTTGCTGGGGACCGGGGTAGGAGCAGGCAGGAAGAGGTCAATGGGGAAAAAAGAGATATATGTAAAACTTTCAACAATAAAGAATTTTTAAAAAAGACTTGTAAATTAAGACATTTGCTTGTCTATAATTTTCTGAAATATCCCCTATTCTCTATAGTTTATCAACACATCTTAATAATCGATATAAAAAAAGATGATTATTTTGTGAGCTTTACAATTTTTGGCTATCTCCTACTGTCAGTTCTAAATACGTAAGGATATGAAAAAAATAATCAAGCTAATATTTATTTAGTATGCTATTATTTATTTAAAAAATATTTTTGATATCAGAGGAAGACAGAAACATCAATGAGAATCACTGATTGGCTGCTTCCTCATGCCCACCCCCTACTGAGGATCAAGTCCACAACTCAGGCATGTGGCCAGATCTGGAATTGAACCATGATCTCCAGATTCATAGGTCAATGCTTAACCACTGAGACACAATGGTTGGGCTAGTATACTATAACTGAAACCACTAGAAACATTAAGAATTAATTAATGTTTGCCTGGCCAAAGGTGCTCAGTGGTTATTCCCGGTTAGGGCACATGCCTGGGTTGCAGGCTTGATCCATTGCAGGGGGTATGTAAGGGGCAGCTGATCAATGTTTCTATCTGTTTATCCCTCGCTCTTAAAAAAATCAATAAAACCATGTTTTAAAAAAAGAATTAGTGTTTTATTTCTTTGTAAAAAACTTAAGAGTAGTTTGAACAATGCTCATCTTCTTGTTGTGTAACTTACAGTGTGGAAATGGCACCTTTTCTCTGTCTTGGTAAATTGTTATACTCCTCTCAAAGTTTACATCAGCCTTGAACATTTTAACATTTTACTTTTTGAGCTTTGAATGTCATAAAATATCACTGAGGCCCTTTAACGTGTCAGGTTTTTGCCAGTAACACCAACTCTGAGATATCATCCTTTTTGTCAAAGCCACTTTCCTCATTTATACCAATAAGGTCACCTTCACTAAGTTCCTCTGGCTGCAGATCTAAATCTGTCTAATGAGAGCAGGGGCAGCATTCCCAGGGCCAGCTATTTCTTCGGTAACTCCCCATATGTCTGAATTGAACTTCACTTTTGAGTTACCATTTTTCATTTATATGCTACACTTTTATCTTTGTTGGCCAATTCCTTTTCAATTATCCATTTTTTAAAAATGTCAGGAGACAACACGATGCATACTCAGAATAAATGAATAACATGTGCAATGACCAATCACTGACACACTTTAAAAAAAGGGAGGTGATTAGTCACTGATGACAAAATGACCAATCACTGACACACTTTAAAAAAAGGGAGGTGATTAGTCACTGATGACAATGAGAATCTGTTATTTGCAAGTGACTTGTGGTGGACTAAAGAGCTAGCAAGAAAGTTTGTGCTGTATGTGATTACTCACATAATATACTATGGCAACTGAAATTTGAACCATGTTTTTAAAAAAAATATATTTTATTGATTTTTCACAGAGAGGAAGGGAGAGGGATAGAAAGTCAGAAACATCAATGAGAGAGAGACATCAATCAGCCGCCTCCTGCACCCCCCACACTGGAAATGTGCCCACAAGCAAGGTACATGCCCCCGACCGGAATCGAACCCAGGACCCTTCAGTCTGCAGGCCAACGCTCTATCCACTGAGCCAAACCAGTCTCGGTTTGAACCATGTTTTTAAGGTACTGGTGTTATTTAACTAAACTGTATAATTGAAATTTGTGTATACCAGAACTGTGCAAAGAATGGACAACCAATACTACATAGCCATTAAAGAGAACAAAGATCACCCTGGAGGGGTGGCTCTATCCGTTAGAGGTTTGATCCCCATTTGGGCAAGTATGGGAAGCGACCGATCAATGTTTCTCTCTCTTTCTTTCAAATTAGTAAAAGTATATCCTCTGGTGAAGATTAAAATTAAAAAATACACACACAGGACAAAGATCTATATATATGGACAGGAAGAGATCTCTAAAACATGTTAAATCCAAAAATAGTATCTCAGAATATGTATATAGACTGTGTTCATTCAACAAATATTTATGGAATACCTACTCTGTGACTAGCACTGCTCTAGGCACTAGAAACATAGCAATGAAGAATAGAGGGGGTGCACAAAAGTAGGTTTACAATTGTAAAACAAATAAATAATACAATAATTATAATTAATAATTATAAAAATAAACTTTCATGCACTCACAATTGTAAACCTACTTTTGCCCACACCTGTATATATAAGGTCTCTGTCTCCTTAAAACTTAAAATTCTTGTCAGGGCAATAAAAAGAAAACAAACAACAAAATTACTGCAATAGTGGTAAGTGCCTTTATAAAGAAAAGAAAATAGCCCAGCCAGATGGTTCAGCGGTTGAGCTTTGAACTATGAACTGGGAGATCGTGGCTGGATTCTGGTCAGGGCACATGCCAGAGTTGTGGGCTCGATCCCCAGTTGGGGACCTGCAAGAGGCAACCAATCAGTGATTCTCTCATCACTAATGTTGCTATCTCTCTCCCTCTCCCTTTCTTCCTGAAATCAATAAAAATATATTTAAAAAGAAAGGATCTTAAAAGAATTTGGCTGCTTTAAAAAAGGGACATCAGATGAGCTGAATTAAAGCCCAAGGTACCTATATACATATGTAGAAGAGACCCATCATTTCAAAAAGGAATCAGGAGGAAGGGAATAGACAGGGCAATTTCTAAGGAAAAGTCAGGAAGCAGTGTCTCAACATTCTTACATGTAGGCAGTCTCAGGTTTAAGGCTTTGACTTCAACTGGAGTTCCTAGAAGGGTGGGTAGACAAACCAAGCAGCTCAATGGAGACTGTAAGAGATACACACTCTGTCTCTGTCTGAAGTATCTGCTGTTATGTGGCCCAGAGTACCTGCCTAGTGTGGACTCAACAAAACACATGCTTTCCCATTCAGTGCAGAGTTGTTCCTGAGAAGCAGCTGCCTAACCAGAAACTACATTACTCAGCTCCCTTTTGTCTGAGACTATATGAGTGGTTCACCCACAAAATGTGCATACGAATGGACAGATATCATTTCAGAGCCAAGGAAGCTAAGAAAAGGATATACATACCTCATATTCTGGTCCAAAGCCAGCATAGCCACAGAACCGTCCAGAAAGTCTCCAGAGATAAGGGATTCCTCCAAAGAGAAGAATAAGCTATAAAACAAAGCATACCTTGCTCACATTTGAGCAGTACTAGAAACCATAATGGTATAGAGAAAAAAGGACCTCTTATTTAGGATAAAATATGCATTTAGATGAATATAAACCAATTGAGATACAAAATTTAGACTGTTAAAAGGTATTTGCCTGTACATTTTATATAGGTGAATTGTGTAATATGTGAATTATCTATAATAATAAAAGCGTAATATGCTCATTAGACCAGACGTCCTTCCGGACATTTTTCCAGATGACCTTTGAAACGGGGCTTCGAGGGAGAGGTTCAGGCAGCCACCATGGCTACAAAGGCCTACTCTTGCATGAATTTCGTGCATTGGGCCTCTAGTATCTCAATAAAGCTGTTTAAAGAAAAAGAAAAAAAAAACTTTTGCCAAAAAACCATAACAAAGGCTTTCTGAATCAGGAAACAAGATTAGAAAGGCTAAGCAATTTGTCCAAAATCCCACAGCTACTGAGTGACAGAAATGGATTGAAGTAGGCTTTATGGCTTCATAACTGGCTTTTCCTAATCAATCAATCAATCAATCAATCACCTCTTCAGCCAGGACAAAGTATTAGTATTAGTACAAGTGGAGAGTCTTGTCCACTTATCAAATTGGGACAGAATGGACTCTCTGTGCCTTCTCCAGGTAAGGTGAAGGTGAATCCTGAGGTAGGAGTCAGGGTTTCAAAGGAGGCCCCTTTCTCAGCACACCCTTCATCTTGGACAATAGAGTGAACACAGATATTCACCAAATCACTTGGACATTTGAGTGAGGAAGCTCTCAAAATCTGAGAATACATGCTGAAGTAACACAATTTCCCACAAGAGATACAAGTTGGTGAAACTCATTTGGTCTAGAGGAATCAATTTATTGTTTCTTCCTGTGGAGTCTCAGAAATATACAATGATCAATCACACTTTTTGGTTAGAAGCACAATATCCCACCAGTTCCCTGTGCTCTGAGAGTTTGAGGCACTAAAATATAGTTCATGGGTATCCTTCCAATCTACTTTGGCTTTTTATCTATGAATCCATAAATAATATTGTGGTTAATACAAGCTTTTTAAGAATTTATATCAATGACATTATATGGTACAACCTGCCTTTTACACTCTACATTTTTTTAGATCCATCCTTGGTGAGTTTTAACTTTATTCAGAATAATCAGCTTGTTTAAAGTATTTATACCAAATTATGCTCCCATCAGCATCACTTGAGTATTCCTGTTTCCCCGAAATCTCACTCACAGTTGATGCTATCTTTTAGATTTTTACCAGTATACTGGGTTGGTTTAATACTAGTGATCTCAAATATGATCTCTGGATAGCAGAATCACCTAGGAATATATAAGAATTGCAAATTCTCAGGCTCCACACCAGAACTACTGAATCAGAAACTGGAAATGGGGCCCAGCAGTCTCCAGATAAATGTGATGTACACCCAATTTGAAAAACACTGTTTTAATAAGTTGCTTTTAAAAGGCTCCCTTAGTTCTATGTCCAGCTATTTTCACTCTACAACAACTAACTCAATCATAGGTTCCCAAAAGACATGCTTTGGCATCAATGCATGGTATATGCTCTACTTGTTGAACTAATCGGCTTGGGATGAATTTCTTTCATCCTATTGTCAATACTAATAAATAATACAGAATTAAGGATTTATAATGTCTTTGGTGAAGGGCTGAAACACTTAAAATTAAAAGTCCAGCTTTTAAGTAAGTACCAAGGGTAGCTTTAATATGAACTTTGAATGCATCTCTGAATGCATCTGCAACCTTGTTTAGTATCCTCTGTGGAATGAAAAACAAAGTACAGTGAACAATAAACTTTCTCTATATCGATACTCTCCCTGAGCATGCTCCTGGGATAGCCTATAAAAAGAACTAATGATCTCAGCAATAATAAGTCCAGTGCTTTTATAATTATTTCACTGAAATCTTGTAAAGCAGGCAGGGCAAGAGCATAGTCATTTCTATTTTATAGACGAGGGAACTGAAACTCAGAGAAGTTCAAGTAACTTGCCTCAAGAAACCCAATGACTAAGTAATTGCTGGGTACGAAGTGCTTCACTTACATTATCTTCCTTAGTCCTTGCCATAAACCACATGCAACATGGTTTAATATCTATCTATTTTTCATCTAAAAGAGGAGAAAAATGAGGCTCAACGACGCTAAAACTCACCCAGAGACACACAGAAATGAAAGAAGCAACAATTTGAACTTTTCTATTCCGTCCTATGCTACTCCTCAGCCATTCCATTTCCTGAGAGGGCTCTTCATTGACAGCTATGAGAAGTTAGGAAAGCCTGTCTCAGAGAGGCTGGACATTTTCTCTCTGGGTGCTGTCACATTTGTGTGAACAGTGGCACCTGTGAGCACACAAGGCCTCTGCTTATGTTCCCTCAGGTAAAAAATACCAAGGCAAGAAAAAAAGTCTAAGTTAATCTTTATACTTGTTCTTTGTGATCAAAGCATATAAACCTATTGATTTTAATCAACACAAAACAGGAATTAATGAACTTGTTTTCAAACAGAACAGGATTTCAAAGTAACACAAAATGCTTCATATCTAATGGCAAATGTAGCTGCTAGTTCCCCAAGGAAAAAGAGCACATTTATGCCGCAGTCCCTAGAGTTTCAAGAATGGTTTCTTCAATGTAGTTTTAAAGACTCAGAAGAGCAGAGTTTGAAACCTATTTACTAGTGTCACCTAGCCATTAAATAGGCAAGCATTTAATTTCTCTGAGCCTTCACTTTCTCAGCCATAAAAATGCCCATACTTTCTACCACAGAGACTGTTGTAAACATCAAACAAAACAATAAATATAAAAACAATATACGAAGTGAAATCACTACCCTTACACCTATTACAATGACTATTACTGTTCCCACCTTTCGCCCATCAGTACTACTTCTAGCTTGAGCCACAGATTACAGAGCTCTCATTGTTTGTATGTTCCCTGCCTCTATCATCTCCTAGAGCAAACTGAACCACTCCCATGTCACCAACTCTAGCAATCAAGCTACTACCCAGCACCACAATCCCTTCCCCTCTGACAGCTGTCAGTCTGTATTCTACAAATACCTATGAGTCTGTTTCTATTTTGTTTGTTAGTTTATTTTGTTCATTAAATTCTACATGGAAGTGAAATCATAACAGCTACATTCCTGCCTCTTTTGCTTCACACCTATTCTATCACTAACAAAGGTCAGAAAAGCATTCTGAGATTTGTAGATGTATTTATATTACAAAAACATAAAAAGGAAACAAACATTACAAAGTATTAAACAGCCCAGCCAGCATGGCTCAGTGGTTGAACGTCAACCTATGAACCAGGAGGTCACCTTTCGATTCCTGCTCAGGGCACATGCCCAGGTTGTGGGCTTGATCCCCAGTGTAGAATGTGCAGGAGGCAGTCGATCAATGATTCACTCTCATCATTGATATTTCTTTCTTTCTCTCTCTCTCTCTCTCTCTCTCTCTCTCTCTCTCTCTCTCTCTCTCTCTCTCTGTCTCTCTTTACAGTTAAACATCGAATGGTTTATAATGTTAATTTGTCACATAAGCCCACTGAACTTGCTTTATACATAAACAAATAATGTATCTGTATTTCTCTCTCTCTCTCTTTCTCCCCCCGCCCTTCTTCTCTGAAATCAATAAAAATATATTTGTTAAAAAGTATTAAACAATTTGATAGATTGTCTCTTCAAGAAGTAAATTACTCACAGTGCCTTCAATCTCTGAATAGAGTCCTGACCAGAAGCTGAAGGTACTTTTATCCAGCTGATACAGTCGAGATTTCTCAAACGTTTCTGAATCTATGATCTGTCCTAACTCCATTGGTACATGAGTTGTTGTTTTATATATCCGTCTCTGAAATATTTTGAAGAAAACACTTTAATAAAACAGTCAAACCAACTATTTATTACAATAGTCATTTACAGTTAAACATCGAATGGTTTATAATGTTAATTTGTTTATAATATTAATGTTAATTTGTCACATAAGCCCACTGAATTTGCTTTATACATAAACAAATAATGTATCTGATCAAACACATTGTCTACTAAAACAGTATTAACTGATGCAGAAAACTAAAAGAAGAACAAGAGAATCTGAAGTTAGCTATGTAAGATTAAAATAAGCGTTTTTATCATACTTAAGCTTGTATCTATAAACCACAAATGATTCTATCCATTTTAGGTATAACATATATCCTATAATACAGAAAACAAATTCATGTAAACAAATTACTAGCCACAATATCTGTTAATATTCATGGTTACCAAGAAGGAACCAAACATACTAACCATGAGTATTAATAGATATTGTGGCTAGTAATCAAATTTGGTCCAAGCAGCCAAATTAAGGGAAATTTGAGGAATAATAGATAAAAACATATTAGGTCTTCAAGAAAGTCAAATTTTCTTATTAAACCAAATGCTAAAAGATACTTTCAGCCCATGGGACATAATACAAGGAACAGATATCAAATAATATAATGGACAGTATTTTCTACAATGGTTTTACCACAAAAGGCTTTTCTATGTATTGTTGTGTGTCTTACAAAACCCTCATTAAAAGGCACTACATGAAAGCATAACTGAGGGGAGAACCAAGATGGCGGCATAGGTGAACACCTAAACCGCTGCAGTGCACAACAATTTCAAAACTACAACTGCCAAAACCAGTTTGGCTCAGTGGATAGAGCATCGGCCTGCTGACTGAAAGGTCCCAGGTTTGATTCTGATCAAGGGCATGTACCTTGGTTGCGGGCACATCTCCAGTAGGGGGCGTGCAGGAGGCAGCTGATCGATGTCTCTCTCATCAATGTTTATAACTCTCTATCCCTCTTCCTTCCTCTTTGTAAAAAAATCAATAAAATATATTTTAAAAACCCCACAAAACTACAACTAAAAGACAGAGCAGACATCATCCAGAACCACAGGAAAGTTGGCTGGGTGGAAATTCTACAACTAGAAGGAAAGAGAGGGGCTCACGGAGACTCAGAAGAGCTGCAAAAAGCTGAGGTATGGAAATATGTGCGTGTGGAGAGAGCGGGTGGCAAAGTGCCTGGTTGGCTTCCTATGGTGGGGGGGAGATGGAGACTCCCGATTGCACTGAATCCCAGTTCTGGGCAAGACTGGTATGGGGGAGTCTGGACTGTCGTGAAAAGGGAGGAGTGCATGGAAATTTAGGGAAGCTGCCAAAGGGAGTAGGTCTGGGGGTGCACACACCACTGCGCGCAGAGAGGACGAACTGCTGGTTGTGCTGCAGGCTTTCTCTACTGGGTGGGAGACAGAACCTCCCAACTGCGCTGAACTCCATTTCCAACTGCACTGAACCCCAGTTTTGGGTGAGACTCTGGGGACCCAGATGCATATGGGTCCTGGAGCACACAGGAACCAGAAAGGCAGAGACCTAAAGGCGTGCGCCTATGTGTGTGCACACAGAGAAGGCTGCAGCAATTACTGACAGATACTTGAGACCCAAGGACGCGTAGGGTGGGGCTGACTGGAAACCAAGGCTGTTTGCTCAGCCCTGAGATTCCACCCCACCCAAGCTCAATAGAGGCTTTTGCAGTTTTGCAAGTTTTGTATCATAAGGTTGACGCCAGCACAGAAGTTCTCCAGGCGTAGTGAAAATGCAGAGACAAAGGAACAGATCACAAATGAAAGAAATAGAGGAAAACAAACAACTGGATATAGGGTTCAAAACCATGGTTATAAGGCTTTTCAAGAATTTCCTAGAAAAGATGGATAAATTTATTATTTTTTTTAAATGAGCTACACTGGCCAGGGTGAAGGTGGGACTTTTTAAAAAAATATATATTTTATTGATTTTTTACAGAGAGGAAGGAAGAGGGATAGAGAGTCAGAAACATTGATGAGAGAGAGACATCGACCAGCCGTCTCCTGCACGCCCCCCACTGGGGATGCGCCCACAACCAAGATACATGCCCTTGGCCAGAATTGAACCTGGGACCCTTCAATCCGCAGGCCGATGCTCTATCCACTGAGCCAAACCGGTTTCAGCAAGATGGATACATTTAGCGAGATCCAAGAGGAGATGAAAAAGGACCAACTAGAAATTAAACATACACTGACTGAAATAAAAAATAGTATAGAGAGACCTAACAGCAGACTAGAAGAAGGCAAGAATCAAGTCAAAGATTTGAAATACAAAGAAGCAGAAAACACTCAACTGGAAAAGCAAAAAGAAAAAAGAATCCAAAAATGTGAAGATAGTGTAAGGAGCCTCTGAGACAACTTCAAGTGTACCAACATCAGAATTGGGGGGTGCCAGAAGAAGAGAAAGAGCAAGATACTTAAAACCTATTGGAAGAAATAATGATTGAAAACTTTCCCCACCTGCTGAAAGAAATAGACTTACAAGTCCAGGAAGTGCACGGAACCCCATATAAAAGGAATCCAAAGAGGACCACACCAAGACATATCATCATTCAAATACCAAGAGCAAAGGACAAAGAGAGAATGTTAAAAGCAGCAAGAGGAAAAACAGTTAATTACCTACAGGGGAGCACCCATACGATTGTCAGCTGATTTTTCAACAGAAACGATGCAGGCCGGACGGGAGTGGCAAGAAATATTAAAAGTGATGAATAGCAAGAACCTACAACCAAGATTACTCTATCCAGCAAAGCTATCATTCAGAATTGAAGGGCAGATAAAGAGCTTCACAGTTAAGAAAAAGCTAAAGGAGTTCATCAACACCAAACTAGTATTATATGAAATGCTGAAAGGTACTCTTTAAGAATAGGAAGAAGAAAAAAAAGGTAAAGATAAAAATTATGAACAAATACTTATCTATCAACAAGTGAATCTGAAAATCAAGTGAATTAAAAATCTGATGAACAGAATAAAATGGTAAATATAATAGAATTAGGGGCACAGAAAAGGGTGGACTGACAATTCTCAGGGGGATAGGGGTGTGTGGGGTGCAGGGAGAGACTGGACAAAAATTGTACAACTATGGTTGAGGACAATGCGGTAGAGGTAAGGGCAGAGGGAAGGGTGGGAGCCGGGTGGAGGGGATCTATGGGGGGATAAAAGAGGAACAAATGTAATAATCTGAACAATAAAGATTTATTAAATAAAAAAAGAATGCATAACTGAGTAAAGAAGACACTATAGAAAAGCAGTTACTGAAATAGGCTTATTATTTAAAGTAAAACAAAAAGATGTTCAAAACCCATTCCCAATTTAGATACTACATATCGTGTGCTTCCTTTATGCAAATTATCTTCTCTAGGTGGACAAGACTGAACTAATGAAGCTATATCCAAAGAGCTATTAGGTCAGAGAAACTAATGCTATTCATATTAATACCTCTTTGAATATTTTGGATTAAAAGAAGAGATCAAGATGTAACCCAAACATTGACCCATATAGAAAAATTAAAATTTCAACTTTAAAGATTCACGCAGAATGTAAAATGAGAGATGAAATTTGCAGAGGAAAAAGGCTGTAATGCTCAAAGAAAAAAAGGTTTTTCATAGCCATCATGGCTGATACAATTCAGCAACAACACAGAATGTAGGCAAAGCAAACCAGCAACGAGAGATGGCAATAAAGCAGTCAAGTAAACATAAAACCTATCCCATTTAAAAGTTCAGATCTCTAATCCATCAAGCTCTTTGTGACCATCAAACGGGAACTGCTAAGTAACTTTTCATTTCTACTTTACTGTTTCAATTGCTTAAACAAAAATAATAAAGACCCTTTTGAAAACAAGAAAGATTGTTCTTCGGGCAAAAAAAAAAATTTTTTTTTTTTTTTAAGGAAAAAGAGTTCGGGTCCTCGGAAGGATTTATTTTCAGAAAATGGTTTCCTGGTTCTCTGGTTGAGCACGATTGTACAAATGTCACGGGGAAGTTGTGATTCTAAAACCTTCCTTTGGAAGGCTTACGGGTCGCTGCCAAAGATCACAAAGACAAGTCCGGGATCTTAAGGAAGGTGTGGGCCAGGCAGGCATCAGAGCTAAAGCCTGAGGAGGCGGCGGGCTGCTTCCCCAACCACCAGGCCCTTATCCTCCCGAGTCCCACCATCACGTTGCGGAAAACGTCCCCACGGTAGCAGGTTCTCTCAAGGCCAATCCCACCATCGGAGCAAATTAGGAGGCTCCGGAGGGACTCAAAGAGGGTCGGGGCTGGGTGCCGGGGCCGCGGCATTCATGTAGGGACCTGGGGTCGAGAGCTGGCCGGGGGTCGGGGTTAGCTGGGCTCCGTCTGGGCTCACCTGCCGCTGGGCTAGGAAGGTCTCCCAGAGGTACACGGTCCAAGAGAACAGCAGCACGGCCCCAAAGATGCGCTTCTCGGCCGGCATCTCCCACAACGGGTCCAGCGACGCCCACATGCCCGCGGCCACCCGGTCCCGCCCGCTCCTTAGGCGTGCAGCAGTGCCACACCGACACGGTCCCCTCGGAGCGTCCCGTTGGTGTCACAGCTATTTGCGTCCCTTCCGAGCGCCCCTGCACCGACATCCACCCGCACATCCCACGCCCTGCGCGCAGCCGGCAAGTGTTACACAGATAATCTTCCCAGGGCCCACGCCTCTCTCTCTCTGGACCGCCTGGTTTCCGCCGCCGGAAAAGGACGCTTCCGGTCTTCCTCACTTCCGACTCGAGGAGAACTGGACCCCTGACGCCGCGTTCCGGCCTCCGCCAACCCCGGCTCCGGCTCGGGGACCAGGTCAAGCGGAGCTGCACACCAACATTTTTTTATTCCCTTTCCGCTCTTCGCCGGGGGCCTGCCGAGGCTTCCGGCTTTCCCTCTGGCACTGCCTTCTACCCTCCAGGTCCGCAATTGCATCTCTTCGCTTCGGGGCTGCGACCCGGGAGCCGTATTTCCCCGTCAGGACAAGCCCACGGACAGGGGCACCGAGCGGGCACCGACGCAGAGCGGACCGCCACCCCCGCCCCGAAGTTACTGGGAAGAAGAACGAAGCACGAGCAGACGCCTCGGGCTCTAGAGGCCATTCCTCTAACTAATGCTATTCGGATCGTGGTATGTGCATCCCGGGATACCTTAGAGCCGAAGGGATAGTTAGCGGAGAGACCAGGCATGGGAAGGGCCGTATTCTGGCCTGGATCGGGGTATTCTGAATTTCAGGTTTGTATGTTAGAGAGAATGGGCCGTTAGTGATGAGATTTTCATCCAAAATCTCGCCTCTTCCACATCAGGCGAGTCCAGAGTGGCATTTTGCCAGAGAGAGAGAGGAGAGAGAGAGAGAGAGAGAGAGAGAGAGCTTGGAGCAGAGGGAAAGGGCCTCACTTGAGTTAGGGACAGGCTCCTATCAAAGCACAGAGCCAGGTCTGTCTTGGAATATTCAGGAGTGAAATGTGCTCACGGGGACGCCTGTGAACACATTTGTTTGACCTGAAAAGTGAAATATTTCCTGACCGAAGATAAATCTGACTTGGTTAATTGGAATGACAGCGTGGCGTTGCTACTGTGCATCATTATTATTTACGATGAGCTGAGCGAAATCTGCAGCTGCAACTAAAATATATTTAAGTTAACAGTGAAATTGTAGTGCCAAAGATGTGTGGAAATGAACACCGCCTTGAATTTCCCAAAACTTCTCGAAATGCTTTTAAAGGAGAGTGGTTATATAATTAAATGCCACTTGAGAAAGTGATGGACTGTAATGACAGGATAAATTGTTTTGCAAGTCAAATTGTTTTCAGTTCTTTGCTTTCAACAAAATTAGTGGTGGAACCTAATTGAACCGTCAGCTAATGAAGGGACATTATTTGATGTGTGGCATATAACGGAGAAGGAAATCAAATAATTAGTTGACATTCCTATTAGAAAACTAGCATTCCTATTGATGGAGTAATATTTCTCAGCACTATATCTACAGAAACAAAAAAATTAATCTATTAGTAATAGGCATTCAGACATATGAATTGGAGGGGAAGCCCCATTCACCTCACTAAGAAATACACTTACAGTAGTGTTTTACATTTTATGTTCCTGTATTATTAAATGTGTAAACATAATAATTTTGCACAGATTTTTAGTCATTAATTGTAATGATAATTATAATGAGTAGTCAATTCAAAGAATCCCAATACATAGATCCTTACAATTATAGGAATATTAAAAAATTCTACTCCTAATAGGTACATATTTTTATCCCAAACAAGGATCAATTAAAGATTTTACTAACAAAAAATTACATTTGGATAACATTTAATGGGGAAGTGGAATATAAATGTAAATTGGAAATGATAAAATTAAATGTAGAATTGACAAATGTTAAAGAGCTTATTTGTGTAATTTTAAATGGATGATAGCAGTTATTCAGCTGTTATGTGGATTCTGTTGGATACATTATAAAAAGTAATTTTATAATTTTATCTTAAATTGTCATTATTTATAATTTGCCAGAATTTGCATGCATTGCAACTACTTTTTTTTTAATCGAGGATATTTTCCATCTATTTTAGAGAGAGTGGGAGAGAGAGGAAAGACAGAGAGAAATATTGATGTGAGAGAAACACATCAATTGGTTGACTCCTTGCATGAGGCCTGACCAGGGCCTGGGTTGGAGAGGAGCTTGCAACTGAGATACGTGCCCTTGTGTTCGGAATAGAACACTTCAGTCCACGGCCCACACTCTATCCACTGAGCCAAACCGGCTAGGCTCCATTGCAATTATTTAAATGATGAAAACTTTTAGATGTTAACTTAAAATATGAGGGGATATTTTTTTCAAAAAAATTTTTTTTCCAAATTCTCTCTCCCTTCGTCTATCATTGCTCTGCCCTTTTCAGTCTTCTTGTCTTCATATGTCTAGGTCAGTGGTCGGCAAATTGCTGTTCTGTTGATGAATGAGTTTGCCGACCACTGGTCTAGGTCCATCCAGCCTGCTACAGTTGGTCCAAAGTCTCACAGAAGCTCCAAACTTTGTTGCTAAGAGTGAACATTTATTCAGGCTGCTTGAGTGCCAGTCATAGCTGTACCATATATTAGCAAATTGCTTAACCTCTCTGTACATCAGTTTCCGATCAGTAAAATGAGAATAATAGTATTTGCTTCCTCATATTGTGAGGACCAAATAAAAATAATCATATAAATATCTTAGCAATGTGCCTGGCTTGCCCAATAAAGATTAGCTACCATCTCTCCATACTTGTGAAAATTGCATCATAGTGTTGATCCTTGTATGTGCCCTGACCGGGACCAAACCTGCAACTTTGGCACATTGGGATGATGCTCTAACCAACTGAATGCTGCCAAGACACTGCCAAACTGGATTCACATGAGAGTTCCCCTAAATTCAAGGTGTTATGACCCCACTGTGTTATAATTCCTTGTTCTGAAATTACCTGTCCAGCCACCCAAACTGAGTGCTCCTGAAACACTCAGGACAGATTCCTAAGAATTATCATACTGTTAAGCAAAGAGGAAGGTTCAATAAAAGTTGGATCAAGTTAAATAGTCTCCTTTATGTCCACCCCACCCTTGGCCACTCCTGAGTAATTAATGCAGGGAGACTCCTGGGCCAAATAGTTAATTTATATCCAAGACCAGCACAAGGGCTAGCTTACCTCTATAGGACAGTCCACAGCCTCGCCCTTCAATGGCACATTCTTGCTGTTTATTATATCCAACCCAACCTCTTTGGTATGGAGCTGAAGGCCATATCCATGACCACTCTCCCTTCTTTTCTCACTCCCTAGATTCGGGTCTCCAGCCTGCTGAGCAGGCACCACAATCCCAGGAACATTTTAAACCACCACCCTACCCAATATTACCCCAACACACAAGTAAAAAGTTGGGCTCTACTGAATAGAGAGCCAGGCCTTACAGGGTAATTTCAATACAGTTCTCTACCTTTATTGGTACACCACTGCACACATAAGGGAAATGGTGCTTTTCTGGAAAAGATTGGAGTCCATCAGATTTCAGATGTGGAAGTAAACCCTGATGTGGGCAAGGGACTTTGGCAGTCGGAGCAGCTGCAGTAGGGCTCAGAGGAGCAATCCCTCTTCGTGGCAGGTTTTTGAGAAATGATCATCCCCTCCAGGTTCTTCACTTTGCTTTCCACCATCTGAAGTTGTTTCAAAATTTTCTCTTGCAGACCCAAGG
>PVJN01012753.1:0-53996 GCA_004026805.1 Lasiurus borealis
AACTAGTGGAAACTCAGCCAGCTTTCCTGGGTTCTGGATGATATCTGTTCTGTCTTTTAGTTGTAGTTTTGAAATTGTTGTGCGAGGCAGCAGTGTAGGTGTTTACCTATGCCGCCATCTTGGATTCTCCAGAGTTTCACATTTTTAATTATTACATTCTCTCTGAAAACTCTGTTGCAGGTCATTTATGCCATCCAAATTAATAGGAAAACACATACTCTCCATCTTAAAAAACAGTAAGTGGCCATTCTTTTTTCATATAGTTGTTTTTAGTGTCTTAAATTTATATAGTCACTATCCTAAATTGATACTAAACAAAAGCATGAATATTTCATATCTTTAACATGTTATATCTTCTTCATGAACCATGTCAGACTAGAATTTCAGCCTTGATTTTGAGATTTGAAATTGAATTTTCAAGCCAAATTTTAACTTAATGATGTAAATATTAAGGTATGCTAGATATATTAAGATTACTCTGTGTAACTCCTTAAAATGCAACCACAATTGCAACAATTAAGGGTATAACTTTATTTGCCTATGATTAGATTTTTTATCTTCATGTTATTTCACATATTTATATAATTTTAAGGATTTTACTTGATATTCTACAATACTATTTTTCTCATTTTGCAGTAGCATGTATTTCTAATGTCTTAAATATTCTATTATCTATCTTCACTCTAGGAAATCAATATTAATAACTTTCTGTGTACTTTTCTCAATTTTAACTGGCAAGTCATAAAAAATGGTGCTACTTTTCATGCTCTTTGTGTATTTTATAACTCATTTTTTAATAGATAACATTAGAAAACATATAATATTGATAGGTAATGAGATAATTTCCAGGAATTATTGCTATTGAGCCATGCATAAAGCATTATCCTATCTAATAAAAGAGTAATATGCAAATTGATCATCACTCCAACACACAAGATGGATGCCCCCATGTGGTCAAAGATGGCTGCTCCCATGTGGACACAAGATGGCCACCACAAGATGGCCAGCAAGGGAGGGTAGTTGAGAGGGATCAGGCCTGCAAAGGAGGGCAGTAGTGGGTGATAAGGTCAGTAGGAAAGGGCAGTTGGGGGCGATCAAGCCTGCAGGGGAAGGTAGAGGAGGGCAGTTGGAGGCAACTGGGTCTGCAGGAAAGGGCAGTTGCAGGGGGGGGTCCCAGGCCTGAAGGGGAGGCTAGTTGGGGGGACTAGATCTGCAGGGGTGGACAGTTGGGAGGGGACTGAGCCTTTAGGGGAGGGCAGTTAGGGGCAATCGGGCTGGCAGGGGAGTGAGTAGGGGTTGATCAGGCTGACAGGCCCAAGCATTTAGGGGCAATCAGGAATGCAGGTAGGCGAGCAGTTGGGAGCCAGTAGTTGGGATTGTGAGAGGGATGTCTGACTGCCTGGTTAGGCCTGATCCCAGTAACCAGGCAGTCAGACATACCTTGAGGGGTCTCAGATTGGAGAGGGTGAGGCTGTGCTGAGGGATATACCACTCCCCCACTGCCTCTAGTTGTATATATGTATTTTATATAATATAGATTTTGTTTGGTAGCCTTGATGTCAAGAAATAGGTTTTTGAAATAAAAAGTTTGAATAATAGTGATGATAATAAAAACAAAATAACTGGCTATACTGGGCATATTTCTCATCAATTTGCATGTAGTAACTGATTTAATATTCACGTTTTCTTTTTAAAATATATTTTATTTATTTTTTACAGAGAGGAAAAGAGAGGGATAAAGAGCTAGAAACATCAATGGGAGAGAAACAATGATCAGCTGCTTCCTACACACCCCCTACTGAGGATGTGCCTACAACCAAGGTACATGCCCTTAACCAAAATCAAACCTGGGACCTTGGGACCCTTCAGCCTGCAGGCCAATGCTCTATCCACTGAGCCAAACTGGTTATGGCTAATATTCACATTTTCTATAATATTAAGATTTTTAGAGCCATTGCCAGTGTCTTTCTGAAAAGATGGTAACAACTTAGATTTCCAAAAGCCTGTATGATATACTAAAATACCTTATTTCATTCTTTTTTTAAAATTTAATAAATCTTTATTGTTTAGATTATTACAATTGTTCCTCTTTCCCCCTCCCCACCATAGTTCCCCTCTACCGGGTGCCCACCCCTCCCTCTGCCCTTATCCTCCTACACACACTGTCCTCATCCATAGGAATATGATTTTTGTACAGTCTCTTCCTGAACCCCCATCATCCCTTTCTCCCCAAGAATTGTCAGTCCAATCCTGATTCTATTATATTGACCAGTTTATTCTGTTCATCAGATTTAAATATATATATATATATATATATATATATATATATATATATATATATTATTGATTTTTTACAGAAAGGAAGGGAGAGGAATAGAGAGTTAGAAACATCAATGAGAGAGAGACATTGATCAGGCGCTTCCTGCATGCCCCCCACTGGGGATGGGCCCACAACCAAGATACATGCCCTTGACTGGAATCGAACCAGGGATCCTTCAGTCTGCAGGCTGATGCTCTATCCACTGAGCCAAACTGGTTTCGGCTGTTCATCAGATTTTTAATTCACTTGGTTTTTAGATTTACTTGTTGATCAATACGTATTTGTTGTTCATAATTTTTACCTTTACCATTTCTTCTTCCTCTTCTTAAAGAGTACCTTTCAGCATTTCATATAATACTGGTTTGGTGCTGATGAACTTCTTTAGCTTTTTCTTATCTGTGAAGCTCTTTATCTGTCTTTCAATTCTGAATGATAGCTTTGCTGGGTAGAGTAATCTTGGTTGTAGGTTCTTGCTATTCATTACTTTGAATATTTCTTGCCACTCCCATCTGGCCCTCTGGCCTGCACAGTTTCTGTTGAGAAATCAGCTGACAATCATATGGGTACTCCCTTGTAGGTAACTAACTGTTTTTCTCTTGCTGCTCTTAATATTCTCTTTTTGTCTTTTGCTCTTGGCATTTTTATTATGATATGTCTTGGTATGGTCCTCTTTGGATTCCTTTAGTTTGGGGTTCTGTGTGATTCCTGAACTTGTAAGTCTATATCTTTCACCAGTTGGGGGAAGTTTTCAGTATCTTGCTCTTTCTCTTCTTCTGTCACCCCCATAATTCTGATGTTGGTATGCTGGTTGAATGTTTTTTGCTTCTTTGTATTTCAAATCTTTGACTTGATTCTTATATTCCTCTAGTCTCTGTATAATATTTATTATTTCAGTCAATGTATGCTTAATTTCTAGTTGGTCCTTTTTCATATCCTCAAGGCTGTCACTAAATTTATTGGCCTTTTCTAGGAATTTCTTGAAAAACCTTATAACCATGGTTTTGCACTCTATATCCACTTGTTTGCTTTTGTCCATTTCTTTCATTTGTGATCTATTTTTTTTTGTTTCCACATTTTGGCTGCTTCCCTGAGTTGATAAGAGTGGCTTTTAGTTGTAGTTTTGACATGGTTGTGTGAAGCTGCAGTTTTGGTATTTACCTATGCCACTAGCTTGGTTTCTCCCTGACTTCATCTTTACATCAGGTGTGCTAGGTGTCCTATATGACCCAGTGGCTCCACCTCCCCAGTTATCTGAGGTGGACACTCTTGGTCTACCCCTTTGTGGGTTGTGTGCACAGTCTTTTTGTAGTGAAGCCTTGATTGTTGTTGATATCACTGGGAGGAATTAAACTCCAGGCCAAATTGGCTCTGAGGATCACCTGTGTCTAAGCTTGAAGAACTTCTGTGCTGGAGACACCCTTATGAGACAAGACTTACAAAAGCCTCTGTGCTCAGTTTGGATGGAGCAGAGTCTCAGGGCAGAGCAAACAGCCCCTGTGTCTCAGTTTCCCACACTAATTGCTGTAAGCACCTCTGAGAGAAAGCTGCCCTCGAGTTCCACCTGCTGCCAGAGAGTCCAGTTTCTCCCCGAATGAGTCTGGGTTCCCAAAGTCTAGCCCGGAACTGGAGTTTAATGCAGTTGGGAGCTTTTGTTTCCCTCCCGTTTGAGAAAGCCAGCTGTGCACTCAGTTGCCAGTCCTTGCCACGCATACCTCTGCCAGTCTTTGCCACAGTATCTCTGCCTCCTGTAGCTCCTTTGAGTCTCAATGTCCTTTTCTCTTTCTTTCTAGTTGTAGAATTTCCACTCAGCCAGCCTTCCTGTGGTTCTGCATGATATCCACTTTATCTTTTAGTTGTAGTTTTGACATGGTTGTGTGAAGCAGCAGTTTTGGTATTTACCTATGCCGCTGGCTTGGTTTCTCCCTGACTTCATCTTTACATCAGTTTGTATTTTCCCTCTAAACTTTTATTGGCTATTTATATTTTTATATATGTGGCTTGCATATTCATATATTTTTCTCATTATATATTTTTAAATATACTTTACTTAATAGAGCAGTTTTAGGTGTATAGCAAAGTTGACTGGAATGCACAGATATTTCACATACCCCTGCCCATATATGTATAGACTTCCATTTTAACAACAATCTCCATCAGAATGATATATTTTTATAATTGACTAGAGTCCCAGTAAATAAAATTCATGCATGAGTAGGGTCCCTAGTGGCTGCTGGCTGCTGGTGGCTGGGGCAGGCTGGTTGTGGGGAGGGGCCACAGGCAGTTGGCCAGTTGGCACTGCCCTTGGTCAAACTCCCAATTAAGGGGATAATTTGCACATTAGGCTTTTATTATATAGGATTATCTTGGCTTGAATCATTATCACCCAGAGTCCATAGTTTATATTTTTATATAAATATTTTTATGCTGTTTTTTCTTTTCAATGATAAAAAAGTATAATTCTGAGAATAATTTAAACAATTAATGATAAACAGGTAGGAAGGCTGAACTTTTGTAGCATGTTTATATCGGGTTTGTCTATAGAGATCCTTTAGGTTAGCTTAGGAAACATGAGTGGTATGACGAGTGTCCCACTTCTAAAGAAAGGCTTTGAGAACTATTGTATGCTTCTACAATTATTTTTCTCTTTCTGCTAAAATGAAGGTAGCATGTGGCTGAAACTGAAGGAAATGTCCAAAAAACATCCATTGCTGTTTTAAGGCAATGAGAACACTGGGGTTGATTTTACCTCACCATCTATATATATAAAAGCCTAAGTGACCATTATGACCAAATGACTGGAATGACCAGAATGACCAGAATGACTGGTTGACCAGTCACTATGACACTCACTGACCAGCAGGTGGCAGATGCTCAATGCAGAGGGTGCCCTCTAGTGGCCAGTGTGCTCCCACAGCCAACCTGCCAAGGCCCCTCCCACCAGCTGGCCAACCTCCTGGAGCCCCTCCCCACCACAGTTGGCCAACCACCTGCAGCTTTTCCCCCTGGACAACCAACCTCCTGTGATCCCTCCCCCTGGCTGGCCAATCTCCCACCTCACCAGCTGGCCCCTGACCGCTGGCCAACCTCCCAGGGTTCCTCCCCCTGGTCAGCCGACCAGCCCGATTGGCCTTGATCACTGGCCAGGCAGAGGGACCCCACCCATGCATGAATTCGTACACTGGGCCTCTAGTAACTTCATAAAAACTAATGATAAAAGCATATATTTTTTGTCATTATCAGTGGATGGCTATCTTTTTGTAAATATTAACTGGCATACTTATGTTATTATTATTATTAAATATATTTTATTGATTTTTCACAGAGAGGAAGGGAGAGGGATAGAAAGTCAGAAACATCGATGAGAGAGAGATATAGATCAGCTGCCTCCTGCACACCCCACACTGGAGATGTGCCCACAAGCATGGTACATGCCCACGACTGGAATCGAACCCGGGACCTTTCAGTCCACAGGCCGACGCTCTATCCACTGAGCCAAACCGGTTATTAGATGTATTGTTGGTTAAATCTAAAAGTAAACTTTGTGGTGAGATCCTGGTAGCTTTGGTTTTTACTTCAGGTGAAGTTGGTGTTATTACAACTTCCATAGTAGTGTCTGGTTACATTGGTTATTCTTTTATATACACTTTATGCTATTAGAAAGCAATTTCAATCATTTAAAGTTGAGTCCATTTAATTTTTTGGGTATTTGAACTTGTATAATTGACAGTAAATTTCATGATTCTGTAACTTAATTTTATCAATGAAATTAATACAATGAAATGTCATTTTTTTTCATTGAATTAGGTCATTTTTACATCCTGAATTCCTGGTATATTCATACAATAAGTTAGGAAAGTTGTATCGAGATTCTTCATTTGAAAAGGTAAGTTTTGCTTTTATACAGTGTAGATTATATTTTTTACATGGTTAAGATGCCATTGGTGGAGACAAAAAGAATGTTTTATACTCCACAGATTTATTGAGCAAACAGATAAAAAAAAATCCAAATATAATGTGGCAATTACAATAAAATTACATGGAATAGAACAACTATTTTTTAAATTTAAAATTTAGGAGTTGCTTTTTCAAGGTCATTTAATATCTGGAAGGATTAGTAGGAGTTTGAGAAGAAACAAACAAAAAATAGACAAAGGTGCTTAAAAAGCTGAAAAAAAAACTCCAAACACATCTGAATAGTTTAAATTGATAAATCCTTGGATCTAAGTGGGGAGGTAATAGTAGAAATTATAGATTGACCACTGAGGCAGTCAGGACTCAAAAGCATATTAGGTACAGAAACTGAATATGTTCAGTGTGAAACAGGAATTTCAATTGTAACCCAAGATGCAGGTAGGAGTGAAGAAATTTTCAAAGCATGTGAAAAAGTTAGCTTTAGTCTGCAAAGTTTTCATTTTGCCAGAACATATATATGACTGGGAAGAAACCAATGTTTGACAAATGATTGGTTAAATTCAATTTCTATATTGAAATTGAGAGATTAAAATATATGCATTGGGATGGGAGCCAGGTGGAGGGAGTACAGAGAGAAAATGGGGGACACCTATAATACTCTCAACAATAAAAGTAAATTACAAACAAAATAAGTAAACAAAAAAATGGTATCTGGGATAGCATGTTATATTGACCATCTCCAAGTGGCAAGCACAACAAAATATTATACATGAGGTACCTGTTTTTAGTCATTTGACAATAGACAGATCAGGAATTTTCTCTGTGAGAAAAAGGGCACCTAGTTGTTAGGAACCTGAAGGAGACAGGGCTAGAAATGAATGTTTTGGTTGGATGGTAGTTTACCTTATGTTCTTGATTGAGGATTAGGCAGCATATGTGGTGGGTAGGACTCCACTGAAGGGTACAGAGTAAAATGGAAATAATACTATGGGTCAGTGGTTTTTTACCTTTTTTTTTTTTTTTTAAATCTCATGGCTTACATTAACTAATTACAAAAATTTTGGAGCTCACCAAAAATATATATTATTTTTGGCTGATCTGTCAAAAAATACGTGTAGTTTTGATTCATTTCCACCAGATGGCTATTGTTGTGTTGGCTGCTGTCATTATTTTTATTTCACAATCTAATGGAAAAGAGACCCGTGCTCCTGACTAATAGTCAGGTATGGCATGTTTTAAATATTCCTGCGGCACGCTGGTTGAAATTCATTGCTCTGGGTCAAACAGTATTGAGAGATAACGGATTGTCCAGCCCAGTTAGCTTAGTGTGAGCAGGCATTCAGCTGAGACCAGAAGGGATCTAGAATAGTATTACCCCTATTCTTCACCCCATAGCCCGAAGCCCAGCAATGAGAGGATAAAGGAGGGTTACCGTTAAATTAATTCCCAGGAGCTGAAAGTCTGAATTGCTCTCTTTTGCTGTGTAGAGTTTGGGAAACCTTGCACTTTGTGATGGGCTTGCAGCTGCAATGGTGCTGGCACCAGTGCAGGTGGAGATCGCTGCAGCTGTTGCTTGGCATGGAGCAGGGTGTGCTGAGCTCCTGGCAGTGGGTGGGGATAGTGATTCAGCTTAGTATTGAGAGAAAATCAAATGGTTACTGATGGAGATGTATGAATGGGAGCTTAAAATGCATAAGCAAACACATAGGAGAGAATGGGATGCTTCTAACAGTTTTAATAGCACAGGATTAACAAATGAATAGGACTGATTCAGACATCACTAGACTTTTAAGGGAAGAGAAAGGAGTATTTACCGAAAGAGAATATTGGGGGAGAACCTGAGAAGACTGTTGCTATGAAAGTCCATGGGAATGAGAGTTTGAACTAAGGATTATTAATAAGGTGATATAATAAGGGAAATTTGAGGAAATGTCAATTAATGTACTATTGGGTAATTTAGAAGTCAAATGTTTGTTGTCAATTACATGAAATCAGCAATTACAGACCATGCATTTAAGAAATGCAGCTGAGATAGGAAAGGATTTATTTATTTAGACTGATTTTGATATAAGCATTTATGTTCTCATTCTTTTTTACTCTCCATATTTTTTATTAACGTATTATTTGTGTACATATCTTCCCATTGCCCCCCTCCCATTCCCATGCATGCCCTAACCCCCCAGTGTCTTGTGTCCATCAGTTATGCTTTTATGTATGCATACCAGTCCTTCGGTTGATCTCTTATCTACCCCACCTCTCCCTAACCTTCCCACTGTAATTTGACAGTCTGCTTGATGCTTTACTGCCTCCATATCTATCTTTTGGTTCATCAGTTTATAATGTTCTTTATTATCCATAAATGAGTGAGATCATGTGGTATTTTTCTTTCATTGACTGGCTTATTTCATTTACCATAATGCTCTCCATTTTCATCCAGGTTGCTACAAATGGTAAGAATTCCTTCTTTTTTAGGACAGCATAGTATTCCATTGTGTAGATGTACCATAGTTTTCTGATCCACTCATCTGCTGATGGGCACCTGGGCTGTTTCCAAATCTTAGCTATTATAAATTGTGCTGCTATGAACATAGGGGTGCATAAATCCTTTCTGAATGGTGTTTCTAGATTCTTAGTATATATTCCTAGGAGTGGGAATACTGGGGGTTCCATTTTTAGTTTTTTGAGGAAACTCCATACTGTTCTCTACAGCGGCTGCACCAGTCTGCATTCCCACCAGCAGTGCAAGAGAGTTCTTTTTTTTCCGCATCCTCGCCAACACTTGTCATCTGTTGATTTGTTGATGATTGTCATTCTGCAGATGTGAGATGGTATCGCATTGTCATTTTGATTTGCATCTCTCAAATAATTAGTGACTTTGAGTATGTTTTCAATGTGTCACTGGGCCTTCCTTCTTTCTTTTTTCGAAAAGATTCTATTTAGGTCCATTGCCCATTTTTTTATTGAATCATTTATGATCATTTTATTAAATTGTATAAGTTGGCTGTAGATATTGGAGATTAAACCTTTATCAGTGATAACATTTGTAAATATGTTCTCCCATACAATGGACTTTCTTGTTTTGTTGATGGGTTCTTTGCTGTGAAAAAGCTTTTATTTTGATGTAGTCCCATTTGCTTATGTTCTCTTTAGCTTCCATTGCCCTTGGAGCAGTATCAGTGAAGAAATTCCTTCAGCATATGTCTGAGCTTTTGCTGCTTGTGGATTCCTTTAGTATTTTTATGGTTTCCCGTCTTATGTATACATTTGGAGTTTATTTTTGTGTATAGTGTAAGTTGGTGGTCTAGGCTCATTTTTTTGCATGTATCTGTCCAATTTTCCTAACACCATTTATTGAAGAGACTGTCTTGACTCCATTGTATGTTCATGCTTCCTTTGTCAAATAATAATTGAGTGTAATGGTTTGGGTTGATATTTGGATTCTCTATTCTATTCCATTGGTCTAAATGTCTGTTCTTGTGCCAGTAACAGGCTGTTTTGAGAACAGTGGCTTTGTAATACAGCTTGAAATCTGGTATTGAGATCCCACCTATTTTATTTTTCTTTCTCAGATTGCTGTGGCTATCTGTGGTCTTTTTTTTTTTTTGTTCCAGATGAACCTTTGGAGAGTTCTTTCTAGGTCTGTGAAATATGCCTATGGTATTTTAATGGGGAGCGTATTGAATCTATAGATTGCTTTTGTTAGTATGGATATTTTAATGATGTTGATTCTCCCAATCCATGAGCATGGTATGCTCTTCTATCTGTTTACGTCCTCCTCTATCTCTATTTTCAGTGTCTTGTAGTTTTCTGCATATAGGTCTTTTACCTCTTTGGTTAAGTTTATTCCTAGGTATCTAAATTTTTTTTGGTGTGATGTTAAATGGGATTGCTTTTTTAGTCTCTCTTTCTGTAAGTTCACTATTAGTGTATAGAAATGCCATAGATTTATTGGCATTAATTTTGTATTCTGCTACATTGCTGAATTCATTTATTAAGTCTATTAGTTTTTTGATGGAGTCTTCTGTTTTTTTTTATGTACAATATCATGTCATCTGCAAATAAGAACAGCTTTACTTCTTCTTCTCCAATTTGGATGCCATTTATTTCTTCTTCTTGTCTAATACTATGTCGAATAGGAGTGGTAAGAGTAGGCATCACTGTCTTGTTCCTGTTCTTAGGGGAAATGGTTTTAGTTTTTGCCCATTGAGTATGATGTTGCTGTGGGTTTGTTATATATGGCTTTTATTATGTTGAGGTATGAGCCTTCTATTCCCACCTTGCTGAGAGTTTTTGTCAAATGCTTTTTCTGCATCAATTAATATGACTATGTGATTTATCTCTCAATTTGTTTATGAGATGTATCATGTTCATTGATTTGCAGATATTGTACCATCCTTGCATTCCTCAGATAAATCCTATTTGGTCATGGTGTATGATCTTTCTGATGTACTTACTGCTGGATCTGATTTGCTAGAATTTTGTTGAAGATTTTAGTGTCTATGTTCATGAGGGTATTGGCCCGTAATTCTCTTTCATTGTGTTGTCTTTATCTGGTTTTGCTATTAGGGTGATGCTGGCTTCATAGAAGGTGCTTGGAAGTGTACCTTCTTCTTGAATTGTTTGGAATAGTCTGAGGAGGATAGGTTTTAATTCTTCCTTGAATGTTTGGTAAAACTCTCCTGTGTAGCCATCTGACCCCAAGCTTTTGTTTGCTGGAAGCTTTATGCTTCAATTTCTACTATAGTTATTGGCCTATTGAGATGTTTAGATTATGCCTGATTGAGTTTTAGAAGGTTATATTTTTCTAGGAATATGTCCATTTCTTTCAGGTTGTCTAATTTGTTGGAATAGAGTTTTTCATAGCATTTTTTAACAATCCTTTGTATTTCCATGGGGTCTGTTGTTATTTCACCTCTTTCATTTCTGATATTGTTTATTTGAATCATCTCTCTTTGCTTTTTGGTGAGCCTGGCTAGGCGTCCCTCAATCTTGTTTATTCTTTTAAAGAACCAGCTCTTGGTTTTGTCGATCATTTGAATTGTTTCTTTAGTCTCTATGACTTTTATCTCTGCTCTTATCTTACTATTTCCTTCCTTCTGCTTACATTGGGCTTTTCTTGTTGTTTTCTATCTAGCTCTTTGAGTTGTAGGGTTAGGTAATTTATTACCATTATTTCTTATTTTTTTGCAGTAGGCTTGTAGAGATATGAACTTCCTTTTCAAGACTGCTTTCACTGTGTCCCTTAGATTTTGTATTGTTGTGTTTTCATTGTCATTTGTTGCCATGATGTTTTTTATTTCTTCCTTGATCTCTCTGGTTACCCAGTCATTGTTTAATAGCATTCTTTTTAGTCTCCATGTGTTTGATTTCTTTGTATTGTTTTTACTGTAGTTGATTTCCAATTTTATGCCACTGTGATCTGAGAAAATGCTTAATATGATTTCTATCTTCTTGAATTTGAGAGATTTTGCCTATGACCCAACATATGGTCTATCTTTGAAAATGACCCATGATCACTTGAGAAGAATGTAAATTCTGTGGCTCTGGGGTGAAATGTTCTGAAGATGTCAATTAATTCCATCTGGTCTAGTGAGTCATTTAGGATTGATGTTTCTTTGCTGATTTTTTGTTTAAAGAATTTGTCCAATGGTGATAGTGGGGTATTAAAGTCATCTACTATGATTGGATTGCTGTCAATCTCTCCCTTGATATCCTCCAGGAGTGTATTTTTTTTAATGTATTTAGTGCTCCTGTATTGGGGGCATATATGTTTATCAGAGTTATTTCTTCTTATTTGATTGCTCCCTTTAGTATTATGAAGTGGCCTTCCCTATTTCTTGTTATGTTCTTCACTTTGAATTCTAATTTGTCAGATATAAGTATAGTTACCCCAGCTTTTTTTTCCCATTTAATTTGCCTGAAATACCATTTTCCATCCCTTCACCTCCAGTCTTTGTGAGTCTTTTTTTCTGAGGTGGGTTTCTTGTAGATAGCAGATATATGGTTCAGGTTTTCTCATCCAGTCCATTACCCTATGTCTTTTGATAGGAGCATTTAGTCCATTTACATTTAAAGTTATTATTGATAGGTACTTATTTGTCACCATTTTTATTCTTTACCCCTGTATTTTTTGGGCTTCCTCTTCCTTCCTTCCCTCCCTCCCTCCTTCCTTCCTTCCCTCCCTTCCTCCCTCCCTCCCTCCCTCCTTCCCTCTCTCCCTCCCTCCCTCCCTCCCTTCTTCCTTTCTTTCCTTCCTTCCTTCCTTCCTTCCTTCCTTCCTTCCTTCCTTCCTTCCTTCCTTCCTTCCTTCTTTCTACAGCAGACCCTTTAGCATTTTTTCCATTGCTGATTTGGTGGTAATATATTCCCTTAGTCCTTTTTTGTCCATGAAGCTCCTGATTTCACCTTCAATTTTGTTTGATAGACTTGCTGGGTATTGTATTCTTGGATTCAGACCCTTCCTTTGCATGACTTTATATATTTCATTACATTCCCTTCTGTCCTGATGGGTATCTGTTGACAAATCAGTTGCTAGTCTGATGGGAGTTCCTTTGTAGGTAACTGTCTGTCTCTCTCTGGCCACTTCTAAGATTCTTACTTTGTCGTTCATGTTTGCCAATTTAATTATAATGTGCCTTTGTGTCGTTCTTTTGGGGGTTAATTTTGCTTGGGAATCTGTGAGTTTCTTGCATTTGTGTGGGTTTTTCCTTCCCTATATATGGGAAGGTTTCTGTCATTATTTCTTCAAACAAGTTTTCTATTCCTTGCTCAGTTTCCTCTCTTTCTGGAACCCTTATTATATGGATGTTGTTTTGTTTTGTGTTGTTCCCAAGTTTCCTTAGATTCTCCTCTTGCTTTTTAGTATTTTTTTCTTGAAGCTGCTGTATCTGGGTATTTTTTCCTACCTTGTCTTCTAGCCCACTGATGCGGTCTCCTCTGGTTCTAGTCTACTTTTGATGCTTTCTATTAAGTTCTTTATAGCAGTGATGTCATTGTTCATTTCTTCTTGGTTCTTCATTTCCTCTTGGTTCTTACTCATATTGTGGAATTTGTCTTCTATTCTTTTCAGCCACCTTATGACCATTTCTTTGAATTCTTTCTCAGGCATGTTGCTTGCCTCCATTTTGTTTACTTTCTTTTCTGGTGATGCCTGCTTTTCTTTCATATGTGGGCTGTTTCTTTGTCTGCCCAGGGTCTCTCTTCTCTGGGTGTCTGGTTATGTAGTTCTCTCGCTCCTTTTTCCAGGCAAAATCTGACCTTTGCATGTGGCATGTAGAGCTACTCTGAATCTGAGCATTTGCGTCAATTGGAGTCCGGTGTTCTGGGGCTCGGAACTGTTCAATGGGTACTGCAGCTGTCTGTGTTCACATTCTTATTGGTAAAATTTTATTTCATGGATACATGCTTAGCAATGAAATTCCTGGATTATTATGTTTATTTCACAGTTAACTTTATGAGGAACCTCCACATTTTAAAGTATGAATACTATGCTATATACTGATACTAATGTAAAATAATAATAATGTAACTCTAATTGAAAAATAAAATTTAAATTAAAAATAAATTAAATAAAGTATATGTATTGTGAATCTTTTCATTTAATCAATTGCTTGCTTCTTTATTTCCTCAATAATATCTTTTAAAAAATTAATATACCTTATTTCTTTTCAGCATATTTAGCTTTACATAAGGTGAAGTGGAAAGTACAGAAAGTTTTCTTGCACATTACCAACTTTTTAGTTACCCTATTATTAACATATTATATTAGTATGCTTTTTGGGTTACAATTTATGAGCCAATACTGATATATTACTATTCATTAAATCTTACAGATTGCATTAGGATTTATTCTTTTTTCTGTTTCTGTTCTGCTTGTTTCATTTATTTATTTTATTAGATTTGATGGTTTACAGGTATGCATTTATTGCCATTTTAATATTTATATTTTTATCTTAGTTCTTATTATTTTTAAAGAAAAAGTATTAAATTAAAGTATTACATTTCATGTAATACTGGTTTGGTGGTGGCAAACTCCTTTTCATTTTTCCTGTCTAGGAAGCTCTTTATATATGCTTCAATTCTAAAAGTTTCCATCAAAATTATAGAATTTGGAATTATAGCAAGAATAGGCAGAAGAGTGTTAAGAGGAAGGAAATGTAGATAGATAAAAAGGAAATGGGATATCTGGTGAATAGTATTGGTTAATTCAGAAATATGCACATTTTATATTATCTAGGAAGTTTAAAACCCAAAACTTTAGCACTAGCTGGTTTTGCTCAGCAGATAGAGCATTGACCAGCAGACTGAAGGATCCAAGGTTCAATTCCAGTTAAGGGCACCTACTTAGGTTGCAGGATTGGTCTCTGATACTGGTCAGGGCAGATGTGGGAGGCAACCAATCAATATTTTATCTCTTACATAGATGCTTCTCTTTCTCTTTTCATCTCCCTTTGAATCTAAAAGTCAATGGAAAAATATTCTCAGGTGAGGATTAAAACACAATTTATATAAAAGCTTAAATGACCATCACAATCAAATGGGCATCCAAACAGGCTGCATAGGGCAACTAAGCCAGCAGCGGGGTTAGTGAGGGCTGACCAAATGACCGAGAAGCAGGCTGCATGGGGTGACCATGCTGGCAGCAGGGACAGTAGGGGTAATCAAATGGTAGAACAGCAGGCTGTGTAGGGGGACCATGTCGGGGAGAGGAGGGGAGACAGTTGGGCCAACCAGGCTGAGGGGAGTGGGTGTTGGTCAGTTGGGGAATATCAGGCCAGCAGGCATAAGCAGCTAGGGGTGATCAGGCTGGCAGGGGGGCACTTAGTGGCAACCAGGCTGGCAGGGGGGCCAGTGAGGGGTGATCAGGCCAGCAGGCAGAGGCAGTTAGGGATGATCGGGCTAGTAGAGGGGGCAGTTAGGGATGCTCAGACAAGCAGGCAATTTAGTGGTTAGGAGCCAGTGATCTAGGATTATAAAAGGTTGTCCAACTCCTGGTTTAGGCCTGGTCTCCAGGATAAGGCCTAAACCGGCAGTCGGACATCCCCTGGGAGTCCTGGATTGGAGAGGGTGCAGGCTGGGCTGAGGGAACCTTCCCCAATCCAACCCCATGCATGAATTTTGTGCACCAGGCCTCTAGCAAGCAAATAAAACTCTCTACCAAATTTTATTTACAAATCAATGTACTTTTATGTACTCCTGTTTAGGGGCATTGCTTATATCAAGGATATGCTGCAGAGATTCCAAATTCAGTTGTGACACTTAGCATCTGTTCTGGACTCAGGTAATGGCAAATTCCAGAGATGTGCATGATTGATAATCTTGTATAACACTTTAATTTTTTCAAATTTCTTGAGTGATAAAGTGAAAGCAAGGAAAATATAGGCTTTGATTGTGTTTCTTCACGTATACTTTCTTTTCCTCATCCTCCTCTTACATTTTTTTTATATTTTGTTGTCTCTCACCTAGGCTTATGGTCATAAAATTTATTCAAGAAAAATCTACTAGTAGAAAGAATTCTCATATCTATCAGCCATACTAGAACCACAGTGACCTATAAATGCCATAGTAGACAGGCTATATAAATTGGGTTGAAAGTTAATTTGAGTAAAATGGGATGATTGATTAAATTAGATCATAAAGATTAAATTTCTATAATGTGTTTTTATTTAGTATTGATATGCATTTCTCAGTTTGAAATCCATATTAATTACCATTATACTTTTTTATGTCAGGGGATTATTGCAGTTGGAGAATGTCAGTTATGGAATTGAACCATTGGAATCCTCACCTAAGTATGAACATATGGTTTATCAAATAAAAAGTAAAGCTGATTTTCTCCCCTTACAAGATAATTATCCTATCATCCACTTGGGAGATGAGGCCTACAGGATTCTTGTGAAGTCACAAGTAAGCAAACATTTTTTGAAATATTCATTTTTATTACTTTTGATAAACATATTCACACATACTTTAAACATGAACATTCATTTGTTATATTTAGAGAACAAACTTAAACTGATATTAATTATATTAAAACTGTTGCAGGTAAAATATTTATTTTTAATGTTATATAAATATATCTTATTAATATGTGAATAAAATATGTTTATTCATATAAAATTTACAAAAGTAATAAACACACATACTTTAAACATGAACATTCTTATATTTCCCTAACTTCAAATATTTTATGCATGAATATATATATATATATATATATATATATATATATATATACATTCATATATTTATATGTACACTTGAATTTTTACTGAATTCACATCCTACTAGTAGAATGATACCCAGATTTGCTAATTATAATTTTGTCATTATTTTCCTTGCCAATACATATTTCTTTGTAAAATAGTATTATTTTGATAGAAAATTTAAAAGTAGAATAAAGTCAAGATGCTTTCCTATATCATTATCTAGAGATAATGATCTTAGAATTTTGAAATATTTGGTCCAATTCTTTGACTATATCTACTTATAAATGTAGATTTATAAATGTATAGATTATTTTAAACAAAAAATGATTTAACCATATATGTTTCTTTTTTGCTCTTAAAGGAAATTTTCTTTTTGCTAAGAGGACAATGATTTTTTACTTATTAAATTATTTTACATGTATTATTTTAAATGAAATAATATTGGTTAATAATGATTAAAACATTAAACATATGTCTAAATAGGAAAGAATGTACTATAATGCCATTGCCTAGAGGTAAAAGTTGTGAAATCCACTGCACTTATTTTGATGTATACTCTAATACACTTTTTAATATATTTATGCATATTGCTCCTGCTACTGTAATATTTACCATATTTTCTAATGTACTGGAACAAGATAATTGGAAGTAATTAGAAAGTTTCAGGTATAAAACTAAGTGCAATCATAAAATAAAATACAGACAAAAATTTCAGAACCTAGAAGTAACCAGGGTTATCACTACAGGAATGGAGATAAGTTGGTGCTGACATGTGTTTTTGAATTTTGTTCTTTCATAGAGGAACTCAATAGTTGATTTTCATTCTGAATTTGATAGACTTAAAGCTATAGGTTTAATTAAGCACATTTTCACATGCACTATTGCTGTAAGTAGCACATATAAAGTGAACATTTTAAATATAACATATTTTTAACAGAAATAAAAAGAAAAGCTATATTTTAGGCACATTTTGCATTTGTGAAAGTGAATACAAATTTATAACCAAGGTGAACACGTTCATTATAAGAACAACTGAAAAATGGAACAGAAATAAAGCAAAATGCAAGAAAGGGATTATCTGTTAAAAGCATGTTGGACACATATATTTACCCCAGACCTTTCCTTAGAGCCCTATAAAGTGAAAGTGTTTTGTTTCTTTTTAATGGCTTATAAGCACAAATAGAAGAGTAGTAATAACATGGGAACTTGAAGAATAGAAGTAGCTAACTGATTTAAGCTCAAAAAAGCTAAACCTAAACTGGCAATTGGGATAAGCTATAAGTAACGTGGTATATACTGCAGTACTACACAAACATTTCTGTAATTGCATGTCCAGATTCCTTAAGAAGTGACTTTAAAGGTAGACCAATGAAAAGGCGTGGTTGAAAATAAATTTTATAAGTAATTAGAAATCTTCCCCTAATCAATTGTCTCTGTGGTAGACTGATAGATAATTGAAGGCTGTTTTGTTGGGGACACCAGGGACAAATATGCTACTGTATGTCACAATAAAGGAGAAATACTAATTTGCAAGTAGTATGACTAAGTGACACTTAGAACTCTCGATATTGGGAACCAGACTTAAACATTCCTGGAAGTGTATCGAAGATCCCTTTTCAGTAGTGAGTCATATTAGCCAAAAGAATCAAAATTGACTACATTGAAAGCAAGGTTTTTCCAATCTACAACCCAGGCAAATCATCCTCTATGAAGACAACAGCTCTTAAATACCATATGTGGTCACAGATGATGGAATAAGCTGTTACATACTCAATTCCTAATATGAAGGGGCAGGGGACATATGATGGAAGAATTTAATATGAATGACAGAGACATGAAAGAAATAAAAAATTAAAAGTTGAGACACCAAAAATATATCAGAATAATACAGAGAGTAATAAAAATTACCGAGAGTAATGAAATAGAATAAGGTCCTTAGACTTTAGAGAGGTAAGATAAAATATTTCATCTACAAAATAAAGAACAGAGTAAAAAATTACATTCAGCAGATAACAGTTCTTAGAAATTAAAAGCATAATAATAAAAATGTACAGTCAACTTAAAGTTCATAGGATAAAATTCCAGTGAGAACACACAAAGAAAAGTACAAAGGTAAGTGAATCATCTGAAAATTTGGCAGATAAGATATTAAATTAAAAATCTAAATTTGGGTGCTATACGTAGGAGTTCTAATCATATTGGAGAATATTAAGTTGAATAAATTAGAAAATAACTCAGAGAAATATCCAGAATTATGTGAGTTTCTTTATTGATATAAATAATATATTTTCTAATACATTAGTAAGATACAGAATGGCATGAATTTTATAGCAGCCGTATTGGAGGCTACAAGGCAATACCTACCCAACCCAGTGATCCCACTTGGAGGGATGTATCCTAAGAAACCCAAAACACAAATCTGAAAGAATGTACGCACTGCTATGTTCGTAGCAGCACACTTTACAATAATCAAGATCTGGAAATAGTCTCCGTGGATCAAAAGCCGTGGTTCAGAGGACAAAGCGGTGGTGGAATAGACAGATGTGTGTGTCCTGAGCCTTGTCCTGGAGCCGATAGAATGACCAGCTGAAACAAATAACATCCACCCTGAATTGGCGAAGGAGACTCAGCTGGAGAGAGAGTTTGCAACCGGGAAAGACAGAGGACCCCTGAAGAGGTAAAAGCAAGGATCTGGGCTGGAGAGAACTGCCAGACCTCCCAAGCCGAGAGGGTCAGAGGGAAACCTCACAGCACCGAGCTGCATCCCTTGGGTCAGGCACAGTGTCTGACTGTGGAAAGGAGGTCCGCGGGACTGCTGGTGGCAGGGCATTCTAGATCTGGGTCCACAGTCACGAAAGACTGAGCCCAGAGGGGGTGGCCTGAAGGGCTGCCCAGACCACGATGTGCCAGCAGGAGAGGGGCTCATAGAGGGGCAGCTCTCTCCCCTCCCTGTGGCCTTTGCTTTTCTTCACTCAACCTAGTTCATAGGACCTTACGGATACAGACACTCACCCGTGGCTGAGGTGGAGGAGAAGGTGAGGACTTGTGGAGTCTGGGGAGAGGCTGGGCAGAGGAGAGGGTCCAGGAGAAGTGGCAGCCACTATGGCTCTGAGTCATACCTGACACCCAGGACCTGGGCAGCCATTTTTCTCCTGAAGTTACAGTCGCTCCCTCCAGTCTCCAGGCAACAAAATACAGCCTGAATGGCACAAAGGATTAAAAAAAAAATTGGAATAGTCCCTTAGAGGCCACAGGGACTGGCCTAAAGAAAGGCCTTCAGTCCCAGCACCAGGAAACTGAGAAACCCAGACAGTACAGATAGACTGGAATCTTAAGCCAGCCAAAGGAACAGCACTTCAGTTGTTCGTTTTCATTTCATTTTATTTTATTATTATTGTGTTATCTCTTCTTTCTTTATTTTACTTTTATTATTTGTTTCTTATTTTCTATTTCTTTTCACATTATTTTTCCATCATTGTAATTTATCTTATTTTTTAAAATTTTATACCATTTTTAAATGAAATTTTTTGGTAAATTTATTACTATTATTATTATTATTATTATTTCTATTATTATTTTCTTCTCAATCTTTTTCTTCTTATCCACTCATCCCATTTCTACTTCCTCTATACTGAACTGAAGTCCTCTCCATATTCATCCAATTCTTAACCTTACTTTCTGTATATAATATTCTTCACCTCACCCTCTTTACTGAGTGTTTGGTGTTTGTTTTGGTCTACCTGTTTTGGTTTACCTGTTTGTTCTCTGGTGTTTTCTCCCATATATATATTTTTCCCTTATCTATCATAACATTTTTTTCTCCCTTCGATATCATTTGTGCTCTCTTCTCTCTCCCCTAATTCTCTTTACTCTAGTGGTCACTTATATTGGGGTTATCCGTGTCATGAGTACATTTGTGTTTTGTTCCCTTTGTATCGTGTCTTGGCAGGTGAATTTTATCCTGTCCAGCAAATGTGCCAGAGAGTGAGCCACATAAGCAGACACTCAGAGAGGAGACTCCATCCACGAATGAATCAATAACACCCCAGACCCAACTACAGAGGCAGGAAGAAGGCGGCAGTGAGGGAGAGAGCATGAGTGAGGGAGCAAAGGTGGAGAGTGTGGTCATGGTGTGTGTGTGTGTGTGTGTGTGTGTGTGTGTGTGTGTGTGTGAAAGGGAGGGAGGGAGGGAGGGAGAGAGAGAGAGAGAGAGAGAGAGAGAGAGAGAGAGAGAGAGAGAGAAAGAAATGGCACAGTTAGAACCCACAGGACTTTCAGGGGCAGGATAAGCAGGCTCGCCTAACTAGGCAGCCTCTGCTACCATTGCAAACAGTCCTGGGCGGCCAGCTCTCCCTCACAGGCCTTGTCTTTTTGAAGGGGAGAGCTGCTGTAAATAGGAGCCCGGCTTCACCTCTAACCAGGGTGTCCTCAGATAACACCTGGGCCTCTATAGCCACCCCTGCCAGGGACCTACTACCACAGCTGTGGTCCCATGGTCACCAAGACTCCAGCTACACTGGGAGCAAGCTCCTGTGAGTTCTAAAGTCCACTCCTCTCTGACTGGCTAAATGCTTGAGACTACATGAGCCGCAGACATGTGAGCAGCCCGCTCCTGTCTGAGGACAGCAGCAGTATAAGCAACCTGCCCCTGTCCAAGGAGCAGCAGCTCTGCGAGCAGCCCACCCACATAAGCACACCACCCATGCCCAAGGAGCAGCAGCTGCATGAACAAAGAGACCACGTCCAAGGAGCTACAGCCCTGCACAGCCCGCCCCAGGCCTAGGAGCAACAGCCACACGCAGCCCACACCTGTCAGAAAAGCAGCAGCTAGGCGAGCGGCCCACCTTTGTCTGAGGAGCCACAGCTGCACGTGCAGCTCACTCACGTCCGAGGAGCAGCAGCGGTGCAAGCAGCCTGTTCCCTGTCTGAGGAACAGCAGCTGCGCGAGCAGCCCACTCCTATACAAGGAGCAGCAACCCTGCGAGCAATCCGTTCCTGTCCAAGGAGCAGCAGCCATGCGACCAGCCTGCCCCCATCTGAGGAGCAATAGCAATCTGCCCCAACAGCCAGAGAAGCATGATTCTAGATCAGTCAGTGACACTAACAAAGGTTAGACAAAGCTACCCCCAAAGGAAAGAAAAGGAGGAATTGCCAGAAGAGCAGCTAAGTGAAAGAGAGGAATGATATAGCGACAATAAAAAACACCATGGAAAGTTTCAATAGGAGAAGCAGAGGACCAAATTAGCAAATTAGAAGACAGGGAAGCAAAACACACCCAAATTGAACTGCAATTGGATTAAAAAAAATTAAAAGACAGGAGGAGAGCATAAGGGAGCTATGGGACAACATGAAACAAAGCAACATATGAATAAAAGGGGTGCCAGAACAACAGGAATAGGAACAAGGGTTAGAAAACCTATTTGAAGAAATAATGTCAGAAAACTTTCCCTGATGTGGGGAAGAAAAAAGTCACACAAGCACAGAGAGTGTCAAACAAGATGAAACCTAAAAGACCCACACTGACACATTATAATTATGATAGCAAATGTTCAAGACAAAGAAAGAATCTTAAAGGTTGCAAGAGAGAGACAGAAAGTTAGGTACAAGGGATCTCCTATAGATTATAAAATGATTTTTCAACAGAAACACATTAGGCCAGAAAAGAATGGAAGGAAATTTACAAAGTGATGTAAAGGGACTAAATCCAAGAACACTCTATTCAGCAAGGCTATCATTCAAAATTGAAGGGAAATAAGGAGCTTCACAGACAAAAAAAAATGTATAAGGGAGTTTATTACTACCAAGCCAGCAATGCAAGAAATGCTAAAGGGACTGGTCTAAAAAGAAGTAAAAAAAAAAATCAGAAGAAAAACATGCACAAAAAATAAAAATGGATACAAAAAATGATCTATCTATAATAACTTTAAATGTAAACCAACTAAATACTCCAATCAAAAGACAGTGAGTGGCTAAATGCATTAAAAAACAAAACACTCATATTCAGAGGAGCTCCACACGCCACATGGAAAGGAGAAAGAACTACATAACCAGACACCTGGAGAAGAAAGACCATGGGCAGATGAAGAAACAGCCCACATATGAAAGAAAAGCAGGCATCACGTGAAAAGGAAGTAAATTAAGTATAAGCAAACAACCTGCCAGAGAAAGAGTTTAAAGAAATGGTCATAAGGTGGCTGAAAAGAATGGAAAACAAATTCCACAATATAAGTAAGAACCAAGAGGAAATTATAATCAAGAAGAAATGAAAAAGAAAGCATCAAAAGTAGACTAGAAGAAGCAGAGGACCACGTCAGTGAACTAGAAGACAAGGTAGGAAAAAATACCCAAGTACAGCAGCTTGTAGAAAAAAAAAATTAAAAAGCAAGAGGAGAGCCTAAGGGAACTTTGGGATAATACAAAACAAACAACATCTGCATAATAGGTATTCCAGAAAGAGTGGAAACTGAGCAAGGAATAGAAAATCTGTTTGAAGAAATAATGACAGAAAACTTCCCTGATATAGGGAAGAAAAAACCCACACAAATCTAAGAAGCTTACAGAGTCGCAAGCAAAATGAACCAACCCCAAAAGACTGACAACAAGGCACATTATAATTAAAGTGGCAAATACCAATGACAAAGTAAGAATCTTAAAAACAGCCAGAGAGAGACAGAAAGTTACCTACAAAGAAACCCTCATCAGACTTGCCACTGATTTCTCAACAGAAACTCATCTGAAGGGAATGGAATGAAATATACAAAGTCATGCAAAGGAAGGGTGTAAATCCAAGAATACTGTACCCAGCAAGGCTTTCAATAAAAATTGAACGTGAAATCAGGAGCTTCACAGACAAAAAAGGACTAAGGGAATTTATTACTACCAAACCAGCAATGCAAGAAATGTTAAAGGGTCTGCTGTAAAAAAAGAAATAGGAAGTGAAGAAGAAACATAGGGGTAAAGAATAAATATGGTGACAAATAAGTACTTATCAATAATAACTTTAAATGTAAATGGATTAAATGTTTCAATCAAAAGACATAGGGTAACGAATTGGATAAGAAAACATGACCCATATATCTGTCTACCCACCTCAGAAAAAGAGATGCACACAGACTGAGGGTGAAGGGATGGAAGACGGTTTTTCAAGCAAATGGAAATGAAAAAGAAGCTGAGGTTGTAATACTTATATCTGACAAATTAGATCTCAAAGTGAAGGACATAAGAAGAGATAAGGAAGGCCACTTCATAATACTAAAGGGAGCAATCAAATAAGAAGAAATAACTCTGATAAACATATATGCTCCCAATACAGGAGCAACTAAATACATTAAAAAAAAAACTCCTGGAGGATATCAAGGGAGAGATTGATAGCAATACAATCATAGTAGATGATTTTAATACCCTACTATCACCATTGGACAAATGCTCTAAACAAAAAATCAGCAAAGAAACATCAATCCTAAATGACTCACTAGACCAGATGGAATTAATTGACATCTTCAGAACATTTCACCCCAAAGCCACAGAATTTACATTCTTCTCAAGTGCACATGGGTCATTTTCAAAGATAGATCATATGTTGGGTCATAGGCAAAGTCTCTTCAAATTCAAGAAGATAGAAATCATATCAAGCATTTTCTCAGATCACAGTGGCATAAAATTGGAAATCAACTATAATAAAAACAATATAAAGAAATCAAACACATGGAGACTAAAAAGAATGCTATTAAACAATGACTGGGTAACCCGAAAGATCCAAGGAAGAAATAAAAAACATCATGGCAACAAATGACAATGAAAACATAACAATACAAAATTTATGGGACACTGAGAAAGCAGTCTTCTGAGGGAATTTCATAGCTCTACAAGCCTACTGCAAAAAACAAGAAACAATGGTAATAAATTACCTAACCATACAATTCAAAGTGCTAGAAAGAGAGCAACAAGAAAAGCCATGTAAGCAGAAGGAAGGAAATAGTAAAGATCAGAGCAGAGATAAATGACATAGAGACTAAAGAAATAATTCAAAAGATCAACAAAACCAAGAGTTGGTTCTTTGAAAGGATAAACAAGATTGAGGGACCTCTAGCCAGGCTCACCAAGAAGCAAAGAGAGAAGACCAAATAAACAAAATCAGAAATGAAAGAGGTGAAATTACAATTGATGCTGCTGAAATACAAAGTATTGTTAAAAAATACTATGAACAATTCTATTCCAACAAACTGGACAACATGCAGGAAATGGAAATATTCCTAGAAAAATATAACCTTCCAAAACTCAATCAGGAAGAATCTAAACATCTCTTTAGGCCAATAACTATGGATAAAATTGAAACAGTCATCAAAAACTCCCAGCAAACAATAGCCAAGGTTAGACAGCGTCACAGGGGAGTTTTACCCAACATTCTAGCAAGAATTAAAACATATCCTCCTCAGACTATTCCAAAAAATTCAAGAGGAAGGTACACTTCCAAACACCTTCTATGAAGCCAGCATCACCCCAATACCAAAAACAGATAAAGACAACACAATGAAAGAGAATTATAGGCCAATATCCTTCATGAACATAGATGCCAAATTCCTCAACAAATTTCTAACAGATTAGACCCAGCAGTATATCAGAAACATCATCCACCATGAGCAAGTAGGATTTATCCCAGGAATGCAAGGATGGTGCAATATCTGCAAATCTATAAGTGTGATACATCACATAAACAAATTAAGAGATAAAAATCACATAGTCATATCAATTGATGCAGAAAAAGCATTTGGCAAAATCCAGCACCATTTTTGATAAAAACTTTTACTGAAGTGGGAATAGAAGTATCATACCTCAACATAATCAAGGCCATATATGACAAACCCAAAGCTAACATCATACTGAATGGGCAAAAACTAAGACTATTTCCTCTAAAAACAGGAATAAGATAGAGATGCCCATTCTCACCACTCCTGTTTGACCTACTATTGGAAGTAGTAGCCATTGCAATCAGATAAGAAGAAATAGAAGTCATCCAAATTGAAAAAGAAGAAGTAAAACTGTCCTTATTCACAGATGACATTATACTCTACATAGAAAACCCTAAAGACTCCATCAAAAAATTATTAGACTTAATAAATGAATTTGACAATATAAGTAGGATACATAATTAATGCCAAGATATCTATGGCATTTTTATACATCAATAGTGAACTTACAGAAAGACTAAAAAAAAAAAAAAGAATCCCATTTACCTTCACAACACAAAAAATATTAAGATACCTAGGAATAAATTTAACTAAGCAAATAAAATACATGTACACAAAAAACTACTACTGAACAAAGAGATAGAGGAAGACATAAACAAAAGAACATACCGTGTTTATAGGTTGATAGAATCAACATCATTACAATATCTATACTACTCAAAACAACCTATAGATTCAATGCATTCCTCATTAAAATACCAATGACATATTTTACAGATCTAGAATGAACTCTCCAAAAATTTATCAGGAATAACAGAAGACCCTAAATACCTGCAGCAATCCTGAGAGAGAAAAACAAAGTAGGTATGATCTCAATATCATATATCAAGCTGTATTACTAAGGCCACTGTTCTCAAAACAGCCTGCTACTGACACAAGAACAGACATATAAATCAGTGGAATTTCATAGAGAACCCAGAAATTGACACAAAACACTATGTTCAATTAATATTTGACAAAGGAGACAGAAACATACAATGGGGAGTCAAGACAGTCTCTTCAATAAATGATGTTGGGAAAATTGGACAGATACATACAAAAAATGAAACTAAAACTACCAACTTACATGATACTCAAAAATAAATTCAAAATGAAATAAAGACTTAAACATAAGATGGGAAACTAATAATACCAGAGGAATCCATAGGCAGCAGAATATCAGACATATGTCAAAACAACTTCTTCACAGATAACGCTTCTAGGGCAATGGAAACTAAAGACAAAATAAACAAGTGGGACTACATCAAAATAAAAAACTTTTGCACAGCAAAAGAAACCACCAACAAAACAACAAGAAAGCCCACTGCATGAGAGAACATATTTGTCAATTATAACAGCGATAAGGGTTTAATCTCCAACATTTACAGGGAACTCATACAACTTAACACAAGGAAGATAAACAATCCAGTCAAGAAATGGGCCATGGACCTAAATAGATATTTTGCAAAAGAAGACATAAGGATGGCCAAGAGACATATAAAAACATGCTCAAACTCACAAATCAAAATGACAATTCGGTACTGTTTTACATCTGTCAGAATGGTTTTCACTAACAAATCAACAAACAAGTGCTGGAGAGGATGCAGAAAAAAATGAACCCTCATGCACTGCTGATGGCAATGCAGACTGGTACAACCACTGTGGAGAAGAGTATGGAGTTTCCTCAAAAAACTAAAAATGGAACTCCCATTTGACCCAGTGATCCCACTTCTAGCAATATATCCCAAGAAACTAGAAACACCAATCAGAAAGAATATATGCATACCTATGTTCATAGTGGCACAATTCACCATAGCTAAGATTTCAAAACAGTCTAAGTGCCCACTAGCAGATTATTGGATTAAAAATTGCTGGTACTTCTACACAATGGAATACTATGCTGCAGTAAAAAAGAAAGAATTCTTAAGATCTGCAATAGCATGGATGGAACTGGAGAACATTCTGATAAGTGAAATAAGCCAGTCATAGAAAGGTAAATATCACACGATCTCACTCATTTATGGAATATAATGAATAACATAAATTGATGAAATGAACAAAAACAGATTCAAGACAGAAGCATTGATCAGACCATCAAACCTCAAAGGGAAGGTAGGGGAGGGTGTGGGCAAGGGGGCGAGATCAACCACAGGACTTGTATGCATGTGTATAAGCCTACCCAATGGACATAAACAACAGGGGGGATGAGGGGGCAATGGGTGGATAAGGACACATATGTAATACCTTAATCAATTCAGAAAAATAGTGGTACATTTACAGCATGGAACACTATTCAGCAGTAAAAAAGGATTTCTTATCCCTTGAGACAGCATGGAGGGACCTTAAGTGTATTATGCAAAGTAAAATAAGCCAGTCAGACAATAATATAAGGTACCACATGATCTCACTCATATCTGGAACCTAAAGAACAAAATAAACTGATGAACAATAGATCCAGAGACATAGAAGCATAGAATAGACTGTGGAATCTCAGAGGAAAGACAGGGGTGGGAAGAGATTGACTAAAGTATTTATATGCATAGTATAACTCATGGACACAGACAATAATGTGGTGAAGGCCTGGGGTTGGACAGTGGATGTGAGCTAGAAAAGGTCAATGGGGGAAAAAGGGGGACATCTGTAATACTTACAACAATAAAGATAATATTTTTTTAAAATGAAGCAAAATAATTTACAGTCTATAATTCTGTACCCAGCCAGAGCTACATAATTATAATTTTTTTTTTATTGCAACCATTCTTTCCTCTCTATTGTGGAATGTCCTTCCTAATGTGTAAAACAAACCACTGATATAAACATAAATATTATCTCATAATGAAGGAGAACAGTAGCCCAAATTTATAAAGAATAGTTGCTAAATACAGTGAACTTTTAACCAAGTGAAAAGGAAGAACAACTGTGTAAAGCACCTACCCTCACACTGTATATTGTTCATGACAATCTTTGTTAGGTCAAATACCACTAAATTTTTAAGCAAACAATGTCCAGCTTTCATTGGTATAACAGAAGGCTGGTGTCTTGCTTGGGCAGAGACCAAGGTGAATGAAATTTTGGTTGATTCCCTTCCTGCCTTTGACTCAAGGTTCTTAAGGGTCCCCACTAGCCTATATGAATCTAGTCAGGAGTAAAGTGCAAACAGAATGTCTCCACATCATACACATGAGCTAGGATAGCTGCTTCTCATTGATCTCTTCTCTTGGAGAGGGAGAAAATAGCATTTGTGGATCATTAGCCATTTCTTGTACTATAACCCATAGTATAATATGTCACTAATCTCCTCCCTTTGCTCAAGAAAGGTTTGATTGCCTGGCGAGTGGTGTTCAGTGATTGAACATTGACCTAGGAACCAGGAGTTAAGGGTTCAATTCCGGTCAGGGCATATGCCTTGGTTGCAGGCTCAATCCCCAGGAGGGGTCATTCAGGAAATTCAGGAGGCAGCAAAGCAATTATACTCTCTCATCATTGAGGATTTTCCTCTCCCTTTCTCCGAAATAATATATATATACTAGAGGCCCAGTGCATAAAATTATTACATGGGGGGTGATGATGCCAGTGTCCCACACCCTGGATGGCCTCCCTCCCTCCGTGGACCCACCTGCCCAACCTTCCTCCTTCCGAGGGCCTGCCCACCCGCCTTCCCTCCCTCTATGGGCTGGGGTGTATGGGATGCTGGGGCCCATTGCTGGGGTGATGGCACCAACATCCAGCACCCCAGCCTCTATGGGCACCATCATCTTTGTGATGGAGTGATGGTTAATTTTTATATAACCCTTTTATTACCTAGAAGATACACACACACACACACACACACACACACACACACACACACACACGTGTATATATATATATATACACACACATATAAACACACACACACACGTGTGTGTGTGTGTGTGTGTGTGTGTGTGTGTGTGTACACAGAGTGGCAGATTATTATGATCTCTGATGCATAATAATCTGGCCACTCAGCCAAAACCAGTTTGGCTCAGTGGATAGAGCATCGGCCTAAGGACTGAAAGGTCCCAGGTTTGATTTCAGTCAAGGACATGTACCTTGGTAGTGGGCACATCTCCAGTAGGGGGCATGTCGGAGGCAGCTGATCCATGTCTCTTTCTCATCGATGTTTCTGACTCTCTATCCCTCTCCCTTCCTCTCTGTAAAAAATCAATAAAATATATTTTAAAAAAGTAATCTGGCCACTCATTGTATATCCTATATAATAAAAGGCTAATATGCATATTGTCCCTCCACTGGGAGTTTGATCAGCAGGCAGGCTGGCCAACCACCCATATCCCCTCCATCTGGCCAGACCCCACCTATGAATGAATTCATACACCAGGCCTCTAATATATATATATATATATTCAACTTTGACTTGCCCTAGCCAGTTAGCCAGTTTTGGCTAAGTTGATAGAATGTAGGCCTGTGGATTGAAGGGTCTTGGGTTCAGTTCCTGTCAAGGGCACATTTTAGGTTGCAGGATCCTCTCAGACTGGGTCCTGGTCAGGGAACATGCAAGAGACAACCAATCAATGTGTTTCTCTTACGTTGGTTTTTTTCTCTGTCTTCCCCTGTCTTCCACTCTCTCTAAAATCAATGGAAAGATATCCTTGAATGAAGTTTAAAAAATAAAAATTTGGTTGAAGGAACTCCATGTATTAATAACCAGAAAGAAATAAACATGGCTCATATGAATGAATATAAATATAAACAATACTAGAGGCCCAGTGCATGAAATTTGTGTATGGAAGAGGGGGTGTCCTTCAGCCTAGCCTGCTCCCTCTCCAATATGCGATCCAGGTGGGGCCTAAACAGGCAATCGGACATCCCTCTCACAATACAATACTGCTGTCTCCCAACTGCTCATCTGTCAGCCTTCTTGATTGCCCCTAACAGCTTCTGCCTGTAAGCCTGATCACCCCCTAATAACTCCCCTGCCAGCCTGATGGATGCCTAACTGTGCCCCTAACTGCCCTCCCCTGTGGGCCTGGTCACCCCTAACTTCCCTCCCCTGCAGGCCTGGGTCTCCCCGCCCCAACTGTCCTTTCCTGCTGGTCATCTTGTGGCAGCCATCTTGTGTCCACATGGTAGGATCTTTTGCCTACATGGGGGCAGTCATCCTGTGTGTTGCAGTGATGGTCAATCTACATATTACTCTTTTATTAGCTAGGATAGAGGCCTGGTGCATACGTGGGGGCCAGCTGGTTTGCCCTGAAGGATGTCCTGTATCAGGGTGGGGGTTCCCTTGGGGCATGGGATGGCCTGGGCCAGGGTCCTGTGGTGGTTTGCAGGCCAGTCATGCCCCATGGGCGACCCAAGCAGAGGCCCTGGTATCTGAGATTTATTTATCTTCTACAATTGAAACTTTGTAGTCTGGAGTGGGCCAAGCCTTCTGTTTGCTCTGTGGCAGCAGCCATTGAGACTTTGTTGCCTTAAACAGAGGCTTGGGCCAGCTAGGGTGTGTGGAAAGCTTGACTTCTTCCATCGCCAGGGGCAACCCAAGCCCCCATCCTCCTCTCTTTCTGGCTGTGGCCATCTTGGTTGGGTTAATTTGCATACTTGCTCTGATTGGCTGGTGGCTTGTGGGCATGGTTTGTGGGTATAGTGGAGGTATGGTAAATTTGCATATTACTCTTTTATTAGATAGGATAGAAAAATACAAAATTTAAAGTAAATTAAAGCCAATGTTGATATTATTTTATATTCACACATTGACTCAGGAGCCACATGTTCTTTTAAGTACTTTATGTATAACTTCTCTTTCAACAATTCTAGAATTAGTACCATTACCAGATATAGGCAAGAATGTAGAAAAACTGGTACTTAGTTCTTGGTGAAAATGCAGAATGATTAAATGACTTTAGCAAACTATCTGGCACTTTCATACCACTTTGTGGACCCAGAATTACTGTATGACTCAGGTATTTCATTTCTAAGAACCAAGAAAAATGAAAGAAAATATCTGGAACAAAGACCTGTACATTAATATTTATAGCAGCTTTATTTATAAAAGTGATAATTTCTACATCAGCCAAATGATTAACAGGTAAATGTATAAACATGTTACAATGTATATTTTCAATGGCACACCACTTAGAAAAAAACTAATGAATTATTAATAATCACAGCAGGGATGAATGCTTAATGAAAGAAACCAGATAGAAATGAGTACATGCCATATGATTCTATTTATATGAAATTCTAGGATAGATATTAAAAAACAGCATAACATTGGTTTCCTTGAGTCATGTGACTATGGACTTGGAAGAGGATAATGACAACATTCTGTCTTACTTATTGGTTACATGGCTGTATATAGTAACCAACATATAAACTGTATACTTAAAATGGATGCACTTTATTGTGTGTAAACCCCAATAATGTCAATATAAAAATTGAAACTATAAAAATGATGAGAAAATAGAGGCATATTTTTGGGGAAAGTTGATGGGAGTTTGTTAGTTTGAAGGTTGGAGTAGGATCCTAAAGAAGGGGTTTTGAAAGGAAGGAAATAATGGCTTCTCCCTCATTGCAGCGACAATTTATTTTGAAGACTCAAATGATAAAAAAATATAAAGTAAAAGCTTCTAATTGGTGCCTAAATTATTTGGTTGGAATATCACCTGCTTATTTACTTAATCGGCATCCATCCTCTTATGTTCCCATTATCTGTATCTTTATGTATCTATATTTATTTATCCATACCTCTGTGTGTGTACATATGTAATATTTTAATAGGAAATATTTTGGCATCTAATTACAAATCACATAAGATTTTAAAAAATGTTTTATTTATGTCACGTCCTCTGTTTTACAGAAAAAATTGGATGTTACGCTTTTGAAAAGAACTCTGAAAATACAAATCATTATGGATAAAGCCTTGGTATGCATTATTGATACATTTCCTCATATTTTTGTTTTGTGTTTAAATACAAAGGAAATAAGAAACATCTTTTCTTTTTTGTAGCACAGAGATATTTTAAAGTGATCAAAATATGTATCTCAGTACAACAGGGCATAGGAAAATGTCAGTTGCCTCTTCATTGAAATAGATATCAATACCAATATTTATGGCATTGATATCTAAATGAATATGGAATTCTAGTAAGAATGTATAACTTTTTGTGTGGAAGGCTTCTACTACACTATAATCCATCTATATATATAAAAGCTCAAGCAACCATTATGACCAAATGACTGGAATGACCGGAACAACTGGTTGATCAGTCACTATGATGTGCGCTGACCACTAGGGGGCAGACGTTCAAAGTAGAAGCTGCCCCCTGGTGGTCAATGTACTCTCGCAGCCAACCTCCTGTGGCTGACCAATCTCCCTCAGTCCATCCCCTCGGCCAGCTGGCGAACCACCCACCGTCTCTCCCCCTGGCTGGCCAGCCAACCTCCTGCAGTCCCTCTTTAGGTCCTTCCCCCAGGCTGGCAGGCCCTGATCAGCCCGGCCCTGATTGGGACTGGGCGAGATGGCCCCAATTGGCCCTGATCGACAGCCAGTCTTATGGATTCCACCAGTGCACAAATCTGTGCACCAGGTCTCTAGTTGGAATATAACTAGCTGGAGATATTTCTAAATTTATCCCCAATTGTGGTGAAATTTCTTTTCTTAAATTTATTTCCATTTTAAAACATTTCATTTTACCCATTTGGTGATCCCTGTTATTGAGTATTTTCTATTATAAGATTCCTAGATGGTCAGTGCACTTGGGGTGGGGAAGGGGAATCCCTTAGCCTAACCTGCCTTCTCTGGGACCCCTAAGTGGATGTCCAGCTGCCAGCTTAGGCCCTCTCCCCTAGTCAGTTGGACATCCTTAGTGCTGTCACAGAGGCTGGAGAGGTTCCCGCCACCGCCACTGCACTTGCAGTCATCAGCCCGGCTTGTGGCTGAGCGTGACTACCCTGTGGGAGCACCATGACCTCCAGGGGGAAGCTCCTGCATTGAGCATCTGCCCCCTGGTGGTCAGCGTGCATCATAGTGACTGGTTGTTTTGCCCTTAGGGTCAATTTGCATATACTCTTTTATTATATAGGATTTTGTTCTTTATAAACACTTGGGTTCCCTGGTGGAAGTTCTACATGGTAATAATGGGAAGAATTATTCATATTAATTTAGTTGTTGAAATTTTTAACAAAGACATATAGATTTGAAGTTAAAATGTCTAATTTGTCCATTGTCACTGATATTTTTTTCCATCAGGTCTCTCAATGAGTGCCTATATTTTTTTTCATAATAGGAAATATTTTGGTATCTAAATAATTTTTATTAAAAACAATAACAGGAATGAATAGGTGGACAAAATAATGAAGAAAAAATACTTATATATTTTTTTCCAGGAGATAAAGTATTTGCATGTTTTCCTGTTTTTAATAACACACCCACACAAATATATGTATATATTCAGGTACTTTTGCTTTATATATGCTATTTTGTAAATAATTTAATGCTGTCTCATATTAATGTGTTATTTCAATTTAATTTTAATATATTTACTAATCAATATATTTAATAGAATTTGATGGATTTTACTAGCTAATCCCCTTCGGGGGCATTTACATTTTTATTGTTGCTGCTACATGGGAATAATACTATGTGGCCTCTTCATTAGGATGTGGAACACATCCTAAAATATCTACAATTTTCCTTCACCTTCCCTAGTGTATGTCCTTATTATATTTTTTACTTTCTTTGTGCATATGTGTCTGTGTGCACCTATTGATTTATTGGTGTGATTACACATGATTTTCCTAATTTGAATTTTTAACCTTTGAGCTTAACATTGGTTGAAACACTGCCTTTACTAAGTGTTTTCCTTATCTGAGTTTTTTTTCTTTCCTATATTTTCTTTCTGTTGCAAGAAAAAATAACCAAATTCAATACATACATTGTAATTGAACCTCATGTACATGGGGAAATTAGAGACCTACATGCAGGAGAAGTTCAGAGATAAAAGACAGGACTGCAGTATATATGACATTCTGAGCTAGAGATGAGCTAATGTGCTATGGGACTTTCAAAGGGTCACTGTAGGATGATAATGATAATAAGAGCAGATGTTTAGTAAATAGAAGTTTTCCTTGCCATGTTAATAGATTAAAAGATTCTTGCTTTAATGTCTAATATTTATAATCCTGTGTATTTGTCTTAAAAATGACCTTATAACTTTTCTTGTAATAGTTGTTTAGAAGTGATGAACTTGGTCAGGAAAGTCTTTATTTTTCCTTTGATTCTAAAAACAAACAAACAAACAAACAAATAATACCTTTACTGGGTAGTGCAATCTTAGTTGTAGGTCCTTGTATTTTATAACTAAATATTTTGTTCAGTCTGTTGGCCTGTAAAGTTTCTGTTGAGTAACGAGCTGATAGTCTAAAGTACCTGATTTTCTCTCAGTGCTTTAAAGATTCTCACTATGACTTTAACATTTAGCATTTTAATAATGATATGTATTGGTATGGGCCTTTTTTTGATTCATATTGTTTAGGACCTCTGTACTTCCTAGATTTGTATATCTACTTCCTCTACCACATTAGGGAAATTTTCTGTCATTTTTATTTTAAAGCTTTTCAATTTCTGCTCTGACTCTTTTACCTCTGGTATACTTATTATGTGAATGTTGGTATGCTTGATGTAGTTACAGAGGGCCCTTAAACTATCCTTATTTTAAAATTTTTGTATTTTCTTCCTTTATTTATTTTTCTTTTGTTTGTTGTTCTTTTTTTAAATTAACTCTTTATTATTCAGATTATTACATTTATTTCTCTTTTTTCCCCTTCCATAGCTCCCCTCCACCCGGCTCCCACAACTCCCTCTATCCTTACCTCCCCATCATTGACCTCATCCATAGGTGTATGATTTTTGTCCAGTCTCTCCCTGCACCCCCTCACCCGTTTACTAAGAATTATCAGTCCACTCCCTTTCTGTGCTCCTGATTCTATTATATTCACCAGTTTATTCTGTTGATCACATTTTTAATTCACTTAGTTTTTAGATTCACTTGTTGATAGATATGTATTTGTTGTTCATAATTTTTTATCTTTTACTTTTTCTTCTTCCTATTCTTAAAGTGCACCTTTCAGCATTTCATATAATATGGTTTGGTGTTGATGAATTCCTTTAGTTTTTTCTTATCTGTGAAGCACTTTATTTGACCTTCAATTCTGAATGGTAGCTTTGTTGGATAGAGTAATCTTGGTTGTAGATACGTGCTATTCATCACTTTGAATATTTCTTGCCACTCCCGTCTGGCCTGCATGGTTTCTGTTGAGAAATCAGCTGACAGTCGTATGGGTGCTCCTTTGTAGGTAATTACCTGTTTTTCTCTTGCTGCTTTTAATATTCTCTTGTTGTCTTTTGTTCCTGGCATTTTAATTATGATGTGACGTGGTGTAGTCCTCTTTGGATTCCTTTTATATGGGGGTTCTGTGTGCTTCTTGGACTTGTAAGTCTATTTATTTCACCAGATGTGGGAAGTTTTCAGTCATTATTTATTAAATAGGTTTTCAGTATCTTGTTCTCTCTCTCCTTCTGGCACCCCCACAATTCTGATGTTGGTACGCTTGGAGCTGTCCCAGAGGCTCCTTACATTATCTTCACATTTTTGGATTCTTTTTTCTTCTAGCTTTTCCAGTTGAATGTTTTCTGATTCTTTATATTTCAAATTTTTGAGTTGATTCTTGCCTCCCTCTAGTCTGCTGTTAGGTCTCTGTATAATATTTTTATTTCAGTCAATGTATGTTTAATTTCTAATTGGTCCTTTTTCATCTCTAGTTGGTCCTTTTTCATTTCTAGTTAGTCCTTTTTCATCTCCTCTTGGGTCTCGCTAAATTTATCCATCTTTTCTAGGATATTCTTGAAAAATCTTATAAGCCTGTTTTTGAACTCTATATGCAGTTATTCATTTCCCTCCATTTCTTTTGTTTGCAATCTCTTCCTTTGTCTCTGTATTTTCACTATTCCGGGAGAACTTCTGTGTTGGATTCAGCCTTATGATACAAGACTTGTAAAACTACAAAAGCCTTTCTGTTGAGCTTGGGATGGGTGGAGTCTCAGGGCTTAACAGACTGCCTTGCCTTCCAGTTGTCTCCACCCTCCATGGCCCCTGGGCCTCATGTGACTCTGGGTAATCGCTGGAGTGGTCCCTGTGTTCGCATACAGTGCCTCTAGACCGCTGCCTTTCTGGCTCCCCTGTGCTCAGGGACCATATGAGTCTGGGTCCCCAGGGTTTTGCCCGAAACTGGGGTTTAGTGGAGTTAGAAGTGGTATAGTTGGGAGGCTCTGTTTCCCTCCCACTGATGGAAGCCTGCGGCACACTCAGCAGTTGGTCCTTTGTGCACAGTGCTGTGCGCACCACCAGACTTCTGCCCTTTTGAGACTCCCCTAAATTTTCGTGCACTTCTTCCTTTTCACAGTCCAAACTTCCCCCTATGACTCTCGCCTGGACCTGGGGCTCAGTGCCATAGGATAAGAGGCTCAATGCATTTGGGAGCCTCCATCTCCCTCCTGCCAGAGAAAGCCAGCCAGGTACTCCGGCACCCGCTCTCTCCACATGCACGTCTCCGTACCTCAGCTTTTTGCAGCTCCTCTGGGTCTTTGTGAGCCCCTCTCTTTCCTTCTAGTTGTAGAATTTCCACTCAGCCAGCTTTCCTGTGGTTCTGGATACTGTCCGTTCTGTCTTTAGTTGTAGTTTTGAAATTGTTGTGCGAGGCAGCAATGTAGGTGTTTACCTATGCAGCCATCTTGGATTCTCTCTTCTCTTTGATCTGAATGTGTGTTTTCTGTGACCTTGTCTTCCTGATCACTGCTTTAATCTTCTACTTCACCTTATCTTTGTTAATTTTCTCTAATGTACTCTTCATTTTTTATTATTGTATTCTCCATTTCTCACTGGTTCTCTTTTATGTTTCTATATTCATTTTTTGTTTTTGTTTCCAGTCTCTTCGTTGACATTCTCACTAAGTTCATCTATTCTTCCTCTAAGTCACTGAGCATCCTTAATACCAGTGTTTTGTACTCTTCATGTGATGGATTGCTTTTCTCCATTTCATTTAGATCTTTCTCTGGAGTTTTGTTCTGTTTTTTTTTTGGGGGGGGGAGGGGGGACATGTTTTTTGCCTCCTTGAATTATCTGACTTCCTGTGTTTGTTATATGTCTTCTGATTTTGGCATATTTGCCTATCTAGTAGGTGTACTGTAATGCCCACTGGCAATTCTCCATGATCACCTGAGGTCGATACTCTAGGGTTTAATTTTTGTAAGTTATGAGTGCCCTCTTGTTGAAGTTAATCTTTGGTTGCTGTTGGCCTGTCAGTGGGTGGTATTGAACCTTAAGTTGACTGGCTTTAGGGACAGGTTGTGACCTGAGCACATGAGCTATTGCTCAGGGACTGTCCTCACAAAAAGTGCCTGCTGTGTCTACCCTTTGGGGGGTGTCTTTTTTGGAGCTGGTTTTGTGTTGTTCTGCTGTGGTCTAAAGCCTGCCATTGAGTGTGTTGATTCTGCAGCCACATGTGAGGGACTCTTGTGCAGGCTAAGGTCAGCCATTTCCTGTGCTTTGTTGGGGCCACCTGATAGGATCTACAAAGTTATCTGGAGTTGGTTGTTGCCTATGCTTGTAGGTACTTGGGTGTGGCCAGGCTGTGAACCAAAGATGTGATTGGGGCTCTTAGTAAGAGGCATAGGGCATGTCCAACACCAGCTGCTTGTTGTTAGGTGCAAAGAGGTTGAACCTTTGAAAGATTTTAAGAAAATCTTCAGCATTAGCCAAGGTGAGTGGTTTTTGTGGAAAATTCAGGCAGGGTATGGTGTGTGAGCTGCTGGGGTGGGTTTCAGAGTCACCAGGATGGGGCAAAAAATGTTAGCCAATTTAATGGAGAGGTCAGATTTGGCATGTGAGTGGGTAGAGAAAACACAACAAAGGAACAGTAATGTCTTCCCAGAGAGTTGTCCTATTCTCTGCTCCTTCAACACTCACCCTGAAGCTCGTTAATCATCTCCTTCTTTTATGTCCTTGACACCTTGCAAGTTGTTGTCCTAGTGCTGGATTTCAGAGAATGAATTTGTGAGCTAGTGGGTCTGTGCTCAGTACCTTAAAAATCTGCAGCTTCTAGATCTCCAGTCATCTTCTCTCTCTCTCAGCTGCAATCCCCACTGGTTTTCACTGCTAAATGGTATGGGGACATCTCTTCCTGGCCTTGGGGTCCTGGACCAGGAAGATGGGTCCTAGGCTGCAAACAAAAGGTTGCAGCCTCACACCCATAGGTCTCCTCATAGGGGACCTCCTTGCTGAGATAACCCTCTCCTTGTGTAGCTGCCACACTGTAGGTATGGGAGTAGCCTTTTCAGCATTTCTATACCTCATACTATTTTGTAATAGCTTCTTCTTTTTATTCCAAGTCTTGTGTTCAGCTAGTCTTCAAGAGATTCTCTTTGATGTAAGTTAGTTGTAATTTTGATGTCATTGTGGGAAGAGGTGAGCACAGCATTTACTCATCCCACCATCATGACAGCAAAGCAGCCTATATTTCTTAATGATTAAGGGAACTATGTTAATATCCTTTACCATGACAGTTAATTTCTATTTATAGTTCTCTTAAAATTTATTTTACACATTTTTTGCTATGTTATTAGTTACCATGAAGTTTAGAATGCTTTCTTCTTTCTGATGAATTGAATGTTTTATTAATGTTCAATTATTTTGATGAATATTATGTTTCATTTTTGCCTTAAGCTTTTTTATATTGATGTAACTATTGTACTATTAATATAACTATCATATTATATGGCATCTGCTTTTTATGTAGTAATTTCTTGGTATATATATTTTCATCCTTTAAATATTTCTATGTCTTCATAATAAAGATATTTTAAATTTTAACTTGGACATAGTTGGTTTTTTATAGTTTTTGACATTTGGGGTATTGATAATTTGTGATTATTGACTCATTTCCATAATCATATATTTTTTTTGTGTTACTTTTCACATGTTTAACCTTATAGAAAACCATTCTCACCCATACCACACACATGCTGCATTGTGTAAATTTATAATGTGGTTTTTTGAGAAAGGTCATGTACAGTACAAACAATCCCCAATAAGCTATGAGGAGAGAATCATATAGACTCTTTTGTCTATATCAGAGACCTGTGGCCAATGCATTTTCTTTTCTGTCACTAGTCTTCTGCAGACTTGCTGGAGATTATTGAAAATCTCAAACTGCCACTTTTATGCTTTTCACAAATACAGACATGTGTGTGAACACACAATGTGAAGGATTTCAGAGAAAATATTATTTTTGTTCTCTTAAATGATGGTATATTCTTAAATTTTTTTACCATTATGGTACTTAGAGCTCTGTGTTAGACTAAAAGACTTAGTGGTTTAGCTAGAGAATTGATTTCTGATTCTTATCCTTAGTATTTACAATCTTAAATTTTGACCCTTAGTTTTTGTATGTGTAAACAGGAAGATAATTAGAACTCTATCATTTTAATAGTATTGGTTAATATGTAAATGCTGTAGGTGTATGCCTAAAACTTAAGCTATTGATTAATCTTAATCTTCTGCTTTTATCCTTTCACTTAGGCACTTATTGTAATATTTTATATCTATTGAAATGTGGTAATTTAGTCATTTTTTACCAGTAACTAAGAAACAGAATTTGTCTTTCAGTATGGTTATATGGGCTCTGAAGTGGCTGCTGCAACTGAGAAAATTGTCCATATCTTTGGTCTTGTCAATGCTGTAAGTTTTTATGATCCATAAAAAAACAATCTCATTTATGCAGTAACATTATTTGTATGAGTAAAATTTACATTTTTATAAAAGTATAGTCCTATCAACCTGTTTCACTTCCAATGGGTTTCATCTCTAAATTACAGCAAATTGAATATATTACCATTTCTGTATAGAGTTGTAATGTTATATTTGTGATTGTCTAAACTGTATATACTGCATCTTCTTTTTTCAGATGTTTTCCCAGCTAGAACTGACTGTCATATTAACATCTTTGGAGATCTGGTCAGATCAAAATAAGATTTTATGTACTGGGGATGCTAATGAACTACTACAAAGATTTGTATCATGGAAAAAAAACAGTTTGCTTCAGAGGTCCCATGATTTGGCATTCTTGTTGATGTAAGTTCCTTATTTGCATTTATAATAAGGTTTATCAAATTACTTGATATATTAGCTATAAAATTATATACAAAATTTTATATATAATGACAAAAAATAGTGAATGAGTACAACGTTGGCAAAATGTAAAACAAAAACATCAGATAACAAGGTAACATGTAAATCAAAGGTCAGATTTGTGAATTCAGGAGCAACATTACCTAAGAAGTAAAGTGAATGATGACACTTTCATATCCTACCTTCTTTTTTTCTTAGCATATTCTGTCTCTCTACTTGCACTACAAGCCAACATTTTTATATACATTAAAGGTTTTGCAATGTGTAAATCATGGCAATAAGCCATTCTGAGCTTTACATCCTAGAATTATATCTATCCAGTGGTGACAACAGTGTTGATTAATTTTATTTTTATTTTTTAAATTTTTAATTATTTATTTATTTATTTTTAAATTTTTATTATTTTTTTATACATATCTCCCCATTGCCCCCCCTCCCAGGCATACCATAACCTCCCAGTGTCTATGTTTATTGGATATGCTTATATGCATGCATACAAGTACTTTGATTGATCTCTCATCTACCTCACCTAACTTTAATCTTCCTGATGTAATTTCACAGTCTGTTTGAAGCTTTACTGTCTCTGTATCTATCCTTTTGTTCATCAGTTTATAATGTTCTTTATTATCCACAAATGAATGAGATCATGTGATGCTTTTCCTTCATTGACTGGCTTATTTCACTAAGCATAAGGCTCTCCAGTTCCAACCAGGTTGCTGCAAATGGTAAGAATTCCTTCTTTTTAATGGCAGCATAGAATTCCATTGTGTAGATGTACCACAGTTTTCTGATCCACTCATCTGCTGATGGGCACTTAGGCTGTTTCCAAATTGTAGCTATTGTAAATTGTGCTGCTATGAACATAGGGTTGCATAAATCCTTTCTGATTGGTGTTTGTGATTTCTCAGGATATATTCCTAAGAGTGGGATTACAGGGTCAAATGGGAGTTCCATTTTTAGTTTTTTGAGGAAACTCCATATTGTTCTCCCCAGTGGCTGAACCAGTCTGCATTCCCACCAACAGTGCACAAGGGTTCCTTTTTCTCCGTATCCTCACCCACACTTTTCGTTTGTTGATTTTTTGATGATTGCCATTTTGACAGGTGTAAGATGGTATCGCGTTGTCGTTTTGATTTGCATCTCTCGGATGATTAATTACTTTGAACATGTTTTTATGTGTCTCTTGGCCTTCCTTCTGTCGTCTTTTGAAAAGGTTCTATTTAGGTCCGTTGTCCATTTTTTTTTTATTGGATCGTTCATCTTCCTTTTATTAAGTTGTATACGTTGGCTGTAGATTTTGGAGATTAAAACTTTATCAGTGATACCATTTGCAAATATGTTCTCCCATACAGTGATCTTTCTTGTTGTTTTGTTGATGGTTTCTTTTGCTGTGCAAAAGCTATTTATTTTGATGTAATCCCATTTGTTCATTTTTTCTTTAGTTTCCATTGCCTTTGGAGCAGTATCCGTGAATAAGTTCTTTCGGCATATATCTGAGATTGTGCTGCCTGTGGATTCCTCTAGTAATTTTATGGTTTCCCTTCTAATGTTTAAGTCCTGTATTCATTTTGAGTTTATTTTTGTATTTGGTGTAAGTTGGTGGTCCAGTTTCATTTTTTTGCATGTATCTGTTCAATTTTCCCAATACCATTTATTGAAGAGGCTATCTTGGCTCCATTGAATGTTCATGCCTCCTTTGTCAAATATTAGTTGAGCATAGTGGTTTGGGTGGATATCTGGGTTCTCTATTATATTCCGTTGGTCTATGTGTCTGTTCTTGTGCCAGTACCAGGCTGTTTTGAGAACAGTTGCTTTGTAGTATAGCTTGAAATCTGGTATTGAGATCCCACCTGCTTTATTCTTCTTTCTCAGAATTGCTGTAGCTATTTGTGGTCTTTTTTTGTTCCAGATGAATCTATGAAGAATTCTTTCTAGGTCTGTGAAATATGTCATTGGTATTTTAATGGGTAGTGCATTGAATCTGTAGATTGCTTTGGGTAGTATGGACATTTTAATGATGTTGATTCTCCCAATCCATGAGCATGGTATGCTCTTCCATCTGTTAACATATTCCTCTATCTCTTTTTTCAGTGTCCTATAGTTTTCTGCATATAGGTCTTTTACCTCTTTAGTTAGGTTTATTCCTTGGTATCTTAATTTTTTTGGTGCAATGGTAAATGGGATTGCTTTTTTAGTTTCTCTTTCTGTAATTTCACTATTAGTGTATAGAAATGCCATAGATTTATTGACATTAATTTTGTACTCTGCTACATTGCTGAATTCATTAATTAAGTCAATTAGTTTTAGAATGAAGTCCTTTGGGTTTTTTTATGTACAGTATCATGTCATCTGCAAATAAGGACAGTTTTACTTCTTCTTTTCCAATTTGGATGCCTTTTATTTCTTCTTCTTGTCTAATTGCAATGGCTAATACTTCCAGTACTATGTCGAACGGGAGAGGTAATTAATTTTTTGAAGGATTAGTCACTCCTGGATTCTGGGATGTGTATCAAAGAATGTTGAAGCATCTCTTAGAACTTAACTTTGTAGAAACTATCTACCCAATCACAGAAATGATTAAACACATTGGACTTAATATATTATATTCACATTTTGAAAAACATAGCTCTATTGAGGAATCCAATTCTTAAAAAGTCATTGAGTTATTAGTAATTTAAAATGCACTTATCCTCAAGAAAAATTTTATTATTTAGTTATAGGGATTATCCTAATTACATGGGAGCAACATATCATGGAAGGATATGCGATCAAAAGCTTGCTGTAGCAATTGCTCAGGTATGCATTTTATTCCTATTTCTTCAGTAATTATACACTCCTTTGAAAGTTAATATATACTTTAAGAAAAGTACATATAGTGTATCAACCATACTGTTTTGACAGATTTTAGAAAGTGCTTTTTAATGGATTTGGAAACTCAAATGATGAAATTTTTAAAGGATTTTTATGATGGTAAGATACATATACTAGTAAAATATAGTTATCTTAACTATTTTTAAGTATACAGTGCAGTAATGTTAAGTTTATTTATATTGTGTGAAACATATCTGCAGACCCTTTCATCTTGCAAAACTGAAACTTTGTACCCTTTGAGCAACATGGCCCTATTTGCCAAACCTCCTAGCTCTTGGCAACCACCATTGTATTCTCTGCTTTTCTGAGTATGACATCTTTACATCCCACTATGAAGGAAATCATGTAATATTTGTCTTTGTCTGGCTTAATTCACTTAGCAGTATACCATTCAGGTATATCCAAAGGTAGGGTTTAATTATTTTTATGGCTGAATAATAGTCCATGTATGTATGTATGTATGTATATGTATTCATATGTGTGTGAGAGTGTGTATGTGTAACATTTTCTTTATCCATTCATCTGTCAATAGACACTTAGGTAGTTTATATAGCTTGGCTATTGTGAATAATACTGCAATGAAATGGCAGTGCAGATAATCTCTTCTATTTTGGATATATACCCAGAACTGGTTTTGCTGTATCATATGGTAATTCTATTTTTAATAATTTGATGAAACATCATGCTGTTTACACCAGTTTATAATCCTAGCAGTTCACATTGCAGCATTAAAACATCATCAACCCTTGTTATTTTCTGTTGTTTTTGATCCTCACCTTGATCCCAGAACATGTTTATTGACCTTAGAGAGAAAGGGAAGAAGAAAGGGTGGGAGAGAGAAATAGAAAGAAAGAGGGAGAGAGAGAGAGAGGGAGAGAGAGAAAGAGAGAGAGAGAGAGAGAGAGAGAGAGAGAGAGAGAGAGAGAGAGAGAGAGAGAGAGAAATATAGATGTGAGAGAAAAACATCAACTGGTTGTAGCCTGGGGATTGAACCTGAAAGCTAGCTGTGTTCCCTGAGAATCTAACCTGCAATCCTTTTGAGTATGGGATGATGCTCCAAAACAAAACAAAACAAAACAAAAAAAACGAACCACCCAGCCAGGGCATATTCTGGGCTTTTAAATAGCAGTCATTCTCATTGATATGAGGTGATATCTCATTGTGGTTTTGATTTGCATTATTATGATTATTAGTGATATTGAGCATCTTTTCATATGCATTTTGGCTTTTTGTATATCATCTCTGTAGAAATGTCTTTTCATATCCTTAGTCCACATTTTAATTGACTTATTTAACTTTTTGTTGTTAAGTGGTAGGAGTTCTTTAAAGTATGGATATTAATCTCTTATCAGATACATAATTTACAAGTAATTTTTCCCATTTTGTCGGTTTTCTCTACACTGTTGTTTGTAACATAAAATAGTCAAGTTGAATGTAATCCCATTTGCCTATTTTTGCTTTTGTTGCGAGTTCTTTTGGAATTATATTCAACAAATTGTTGTCAAATTCAATGTCATGAAGCTTTTCCTGTATGTTTTATTCTAGGTGTTTTGTAGTTGGGGTTCTTACCTTTAGATTTTTCATCCATTTCGAGTTACATTTTGTATATGGTATAATATAAGGGTCCAAGTTTACTCTTTTCCATGAGAGTATTCAGTTTTCTCATCACCATTTTTTTGAAGAGACTTATCTTTTCTCCATTCAATATTTTTGTTGAACAGATTATCTTTTCCCCACTTTGTGGTCTTGGTAGCCTTTTTATAGACCATTTAAGCATATACAGGATATGAGTGTTAATATCTAAGCTTTCTATTCTATTTAATGAGTTATAGATTTTCCTTTAAATCAATACAACACCATTTTAATTGCATGAGCTTTGTACTTTGTTCTCCTTTTTCAAATTGTTATTCATGGTCCCCTGAGATTCCATAGGGATTTTGAGATTATTTTTCTTTTTACTTCTTCCAGTAAATGCTGTTGTGATTGTTGTGGGGACTGCATTGAATATTAAGATTGCCTTTGAGAAGTAGTGACATCTCTACAATATTATGTCCTCCATTTATGGACATGGACTTTTCATTTATTTGTGTCTTCTATAATTTTTTTCAGAAATATTTTGCAGTGTTCAATGTACAAGACTTTGAAAACCTTGTTTAAGTTTGTCCCTAAGTATTTCATTTTTATATATTATTACAACTTGACTTATTTTCTTTTTTAAAAATAGACATGATTATATTTTAGTACACAACTTGTGTCTAACCAAAAAATAAAATAAAATAATGCTGTAAAATAATAACAAAAAACATGGTATTTCATTTGCAATGCATGACAAATGGTTAACATCTCTAGTCTTAAGGAACTTAGAAACCAGTAACAAAAACACTAGCCCAAATGAAATAATACAAATGACAGTTAATGATTAAGAATTTATGATGATTGAGCTGAACAATGAAAGAAAAATAATTTATTTGCAATATCACACAATCAAAGAATAAAGATACTAATATCTGTGTTTTTCAGTTTTGATGATTTTGTATAGTTTCTACTCTCTTAAGCAAACACTGGGACCTAGATTGATGAGGAGTATCTAACATTATGGAAAAACTATAGTTTTGACTAAAAATATAAATTTAGGATACCTTAGCCTTAGGATTTCCCATTTATGGAAATTATTTCAACGAAATAGTTGAACAAATTCAAAATGAGCTTTATAATAACCAGTATATATATGCCCCAGAGCACTACTTGCTTATCAGCTGTTCATCAACACAAACCCAAAAGATGCACAAAACTCCATTCATTGCAGGTAACAGCACAGAGAATCTAGTCAATACAATTATGACAACTATGTATGGTGCCAAGTGGATACTAGAAATACCGGGGGTGGGGTGGGGTGGGGTGGGGAACTTTGTGAAGTATATAGTTGTCCAATTACTTGCGGTACATCTAAAACGAATACAAAATAATACTAAATGTAAACTGATATTGAAAAATAAAAAAAGAAAGTATATAACACTGGGGAGCAAAATTTAAAGGAAAAACAAAGGTACTTGAAGTAAAACTATATACTTAACAAATTTCTATATCCTCTAGAATCTCAAATAATTGATTTTTAATGAAAATATTTTAAGCTATGATGAGTGAAATTAGGAGCATATGCACTTAGTACTCATGGGAGCATTGGAGTAAGGCCTTGCAATGACAAGTCCTAGGCTTCCCTGTAATGATGTCCCCCCCCAACCCCTCTCCTGGGGTTCAGTCCAAAAGCAACAATGAAAATAGGCAACATGCCTGAGTACCATTATCTCCATGACACACTTTAGTCACTTTCAAACATGAGGTTTTTGAGACTTATGTTTCTGATCTGCAGAGAATGTCCACTGCAGTTGAGATTACTCATTTTAAGTGTGTGGAAACACAATACATTTGTTTTGATTTTATATCCTGCAATTCATTTATTAGTGGGATTTTTTATGTTTTCTCTGGCTGCTTTCATCATTCTCTGTCTATAGTTGGCCGTTGCTCCTATCATAATGTGTCTTTTTTGTGATTCTCTTTAGATTTACCCTAGCTGGAGTTCGTTGAATATTTTAAATCTGTGTGTTCATTTTTCTGCCTCAATTTTCCGGCCTTTTAGGCTACTATTTCTCCAATTAAGGTCTCTGATACTTTCTCTAACCCTTTTCCTTAGGAGACTCTCATAACCCACAGACTGGTCTGCTTGTTAGTGCCCATGGACTCTTTATATTTTCTTTATTCTTTTTCTTTTTTGTCCTCTGACTCAGTGATTCCAATTGACCGGTATTTAGGACTGATTGATTATTCTGCCTTATTAAGTCTGCTTTGAATCCTTCTAGGGAATTTTTAAGTTCATTTATTACATTTTTTAGTGTAAAAATTAAAAACCACAATTTATATCTTTTTGGTAATAATGTACCTGGAATTTATTTTAAACATTTAAGACTGGTTCATCATTTGAAAATCAATTAATGCAATCTTACCCATTTATATGCCAAAGAAGAAAAATCATGTATTCATATCAATAGATATGGAAAAAGCATTTGACAAAATCTAATACCATTTATAATTAAAAAATATGGCAGACTAGGATTAGAAGGGAAATTCTTCAATTAAGAAAGAACATTTAAAAAAATCCTATAACTAATATCACTACTTTTTGGTGAGAAACTAAATACTTTCCCACTAAGATATGGAAAAAGCAGAAATGTAGCTTGCCACTCCAATTTAATATTGTACTAAGAGGGAAAAATACAACAAATGCTGTGAGGATGTGAAGAAACAGGATGTTTCATTCATTGTTGATGAGAATGCAAAATGGTGCAGACACTGTGAAAAACAATTTTCAATTTCTTACAAGATTTGGCATACTCTTACCATATGATCCAGATATTGTTCTCTTTGGCAGTTGCAGAAATTACTTGGAAAATTATATCCACATACAAACTTGCACATGAATATTTAGAGCAGCTTTATTCATAACTACCAAATATTGGAAGCAACCAAGATGTCCTTCAGTAGGTGAAGGGGTAAACAAACTGGGGTAAATCCATATTAAAGAAAATTATTTCCTGACTAAATAATGGGCAATTTAGTCACTAAAAGACATGGAGAAAACTTAAGTCACTAGTGAAAGAAGCCAATCTGAAATGGCTAACTACCATGTAAATACAACTCCATGATATTATGGAGAAAGAAAACCCATGTAGATAATAAAAGATCTTTGGTTGTCAGGGGTTTATATCTTCCCGACATTACTGCTTCTCAAGTATTTTATTTTTGCCTTTTTTAAAAAAACAACAACAGCAACAAAAGAAATGCTACTTGAAAGGTATAGCAGTATTCTACTTTATTCAGAAAAAAATTAATTTGACTTTTATTCCTAAAACGATGTATGAAGTCAAAACTGAATGCCAATTTAATCCTTAAGAATTTGTGTATTCTTTTAATAGGAAAATAATACAGTGACTGAAGCAATGCTTATTCTAAAATTAAAAAAAATTATTTTTATTTAAATCAACAACAAATAATATGATTGTAAAATAGCATCAATTTTATCTGTTGCATGTCAATGACATTTGAATTAGAAAAAAACACTTCTTAAAATAACCGACTACAATTTACTATATTTTTATATTCCTAAGAAATTACTGAGTTTTGGGATGCTATTTTCTTAAATGTGTATTTGGGTTTAGGTAGTATGCCCACAAATTATTTATTAAAATTATCAAATAGGTGAAGAAATAACTTAAGCAACATTTTTTTTTGTATTTAGTATCCAAAGAGGATGTCGTTAGAGGCATTTTCAGTTGTTATTGCACAGCTGCTTGGAATTAATCTGGGATTAAGATATGATGACATTTATAATTGTTACTGTCCAGGAACCACATGCATTATGAATCCTCAAGCAATGTAAGGCGTTATTTCTATCAATCTATATATTTTTGATAAATGTTTACAGTAGTTTTTGATGTATAATCTCTGGCAATATAACAAGAGTAAGAAGATTTTTATTAAATATACTTATACTTATTTAAATAAAACTTAAGATTTGATATTGTAGAAAATGTGCTTAATATTGCTATATTCAATGTCTTGAAAGAAAGTGTTTGCTATAATGAATTTCTGGGGCTTATAGTCTTGAAGTGAAATTTATTTATCATTTAAAAAATGTAACAAGCATTGACTGTGTTGTAGATTTGTGTGGTTTGCCTTACCAATGGTTAACAAGATGGGTAAGTTCTAAATATCTTAATGTTAGCCCATTAGGGACAGGAAAGAAAAAAGTGGCCATAGAATAAACAAAACATAAACATCTTATGATAGGTGCCCAGAAGGAGGTAAATAGAGAATTTCATGGGGAGTGGAAACTTTCTAATAACATGACCTAGTGTGGGAACCCCTATCACGACCCGCATGGTTCAGGGTTCTGGTTCAGGGTGCAGGTTCTGGAGGAGGCCGCACACAAAGGAAAAGAGACTAGAAAAGTATTAATTTGGGAATATTGGGGGCCAGGCAGGAGCCCATCTCTAGTGGGAGAACTACACACTTGCTTGGCCTTGCTATCCCTTTTATTGAGACTATGGGATACACCCATAGCCTTTAGGCAGGAAATTCCAATAGCAAAAATACCTAAGACAAACAGAGGTGGAGGCTGCTTCAGCTAACAATGTTTCAACTAAGCAGTGAGTGGTTAGAGCAATTACGATTGTTGACCAGCCTTCCCGGTTTCCTGTCCACATCTTTCTGGCAGCCTAAGAAATAATTCTGTAGGGACCTAAAGAGAAGGAATGAATCTGGTCCTGTAAAGATCTTGTTAAGTACTTTTTAGGGTAAGCTAGTGAGTCATACTTGGATAGCAAGAAGCTTGAGAAACTCAATAAATTAGAACAAGATGACTGAGGTGGGAGGATGATAAAAATGCAAAACAAAAGAAATAGCTGGGACTATAAGGACATGTATAGAATGCATAAGGAAAATAAAGTAAAATGCAAGGCAGCTAAAGAACACTGCATCAGGGAAGAAGTCCAGGAGTAACTAACATGGGGTATGCAGGAAAGAGCCTAATCATGTAATCATGATGTGAGAGGTAGCAAACCACATTTTAAATGGATTTATACAGTATGGCTAATAAAAAACATCTTAAAATGAATGAATAATACATCAGAGGGTAAAGATTATAATAACATGAAGGCGGTGATTCTCATAATTACAGCAATTTATTAAGATGAAGAGAAATGAAAATGGCAAGTATTGTAGATTTTTGGATATCACAACTTATTAACATATGTTGAAAAGGCAAATATTAGGAATGGAGAAGTTGCAAAATTTTGAGGCATTTTGTATATGTTATATTGGAGGCACTGAGTTATTCATTAGAGTTAAGTACAGAGTTACATAGATCAGGATCTCCGAGGACAAGGGATCTAGAGTGCGTGAGCCATCAGCATATTGATAGGAATTAAAACTCTGGACATATTTAGAAAATAGTTAAAACCAGTGACAGAAGTGCCCTAAGATTTAGCTTTGCATTCTTATCATAGAAAGGAAGGAAGTATTCGAATAAAAACTAAGATAGGATGGCTCTTTACCTGGAGAGGACGATATTTTAAAAAAGGGAGAAGATAGAAGTCAGATGGTAATTTAATATCCCCACATCTCTGACAAACTAAAGAGTAAAACTAGGCGGGGGCGGGGGGTGTAGGGGGGAAACACACCAAAAAGCAAAAGCATATTCTACGTTTCCCCAATTGGAACATACCAAGGATGCCAACAGGTGGGTTCAATCCACTAACCAAATGAACCTGCATGAAGTAAGAAGCTGTGCAGGAGGAAATTAAATTTAACACAGTGGGACCTCTAAAAATCTCACAGACCTGGGAGCTCAGAAATCATTGACTTGTCTGCACCCCTCAAACCGGACCCCATTAAGCCTGAAATACCAGCAAGCTCATGCCATTACAAGAACCCAAATTGGTGGGGAAATTACGAACACCACGTGAGAGTAAATGTACTAAACATTTCTTAAGATGCTGGCATGGCATTGGTCTCTGTGCTTTAAAAATCTAATAATGAGGATGTGTAGCACCTAGGTAATATTTTTAAAACACTATTGTCCACTGCAAGGACCTGGAATACCTTGGAGCAATGATCGATTACAGGGTTACAGCGGAGAAAATACAAATGAGCCTGGAACACCTGGGGTTGGAATATAAGGTGGTGGTCAAAGAATTATGGTGATTTGTCAAGGAATACCTTGGCCAGTTTGAAGTGGCTCTCTTTAGCCAAATATGTGACCATTTGTATGTCATAAATAATAATGATAGTAATGTATTATAACTCATTTAGTTAGGAAAACATGATTCCATAATCACATAAATACATGAATGAACAAATTGGAAATTTAAAAATGGGATATTTACTTAAAAACAAATAAGTAAATACTTATTTGTTTACTCCTCCAAATAATTATTAGCTGATAAGGAAAAAAAGTAGTTTTAGAGTGAAGACTGGCAGGTACACCATTAATCAATTATTCAAAGTAATTTCTATCAGTAATATTACAAATAAAAAATACGTGCCATTTATTAACATGCAGTGAAATAAATTCAGCAACACTCTTGTGATAATCTTGCATAGCCTCAATCATCATAATAAAAGGCTAATATGCAAATGGTCATCTCGCTGTGATACCCTAAGGCAGTGGTTCTCAACCTTCCTAATGCCGCGACCCTTTAATACAGTTCTTTATGTTGTGGTGATCCCCAACCATAAAATTATTTTTGTCGCTACTTCATAACTGTAATTTGCTACTGTTATGAATCTTAATGTAAATATCTGTGTTTTCTAATGGTCTTAGGAGACCCTGCTAGCTGTTCATGACCTACAGGTTGAGAACCGCTGCCCTAAGGACTGATCAGCAGGGACTTGAGGCTGCATGGTGCCAGGGCCGAAAGACCTGAGGTTTCACCTCCTGCTCTGGCACCGGGTCCAAGAGACCTGAGACCGTGACTCTCTGAGGCCACACCCCCCACCCTGGCACTAGGACATGAGGCTTCATTCCTCTGCCTGGTGGGGCTTGATGGGGGTGGGGCTAGCCAGGTCTTGGTGTCACCCAATAGGGGTGAGACCAGCTGGACACTTCTATTATAGAGAAAGGGCAAATAGCAATATTAAAATATTTCCTCTAATTAATTTCCTTTTAATGTGCATGAATTTCATGCACTGGGCCACTAGTCCTATCTAATAAAGAAGGTATATGCTAATTGACCATCACACCCTCACAAAGATGGCGGCGGTGCCCACAGCCAATAAAGAGGAAATATGCTAGTTGACTGCTACATCCTCACAAGATGGCAGTGCCCACAGCCACAAGAAGGCAGTGCCCAGCCCCCTCAGCCCTGCCTCATCCAGCTGGAGTCTACCAGTCCCCTCAGCCCTGCCTCATCCAGCTGGAGTCCACTAGTTCCGTCAGCCCCACAGGGGGATGGCAGATGTTGTGCACCTCATCCAGTCAGAGTCCCCAGGCTTCTCAGCCCTGCCTCATGTAGCCAGAATCCCCCAATCCCCTCAGCCCTACCCCATCTAGCCTCAGTCTTCCAGTCCCCTCAGTCCTGTAAGGAAAGCAGTGGGGGCGACTGGGCTGCAAGGGAGGGTAGTTGGGAACAATCATGTCAGCAGGGGAGTAGTTAGGCATCAACCAGGCCAGCAGGGGAGCAGTTAAGGGGGGTGATCAGACTGGAATGCAGAGTGGTTAGGGGCAATAAAGCAGGCAGGCAAGTGGTTAGGAGCCAATAGTCCCGGATTGTGAGAGGGATACCAAATTGGAGAGGGTGCAGGCTTGGCTGAGGGAAAACTTTCTCCCGGGCACAAATTTTCTTAACCAGGCCTCTAGTGTAATTATAAGGAAGTATTTCATAAACTGAAATTGAGGGACAGTTTACCAAAAAAAATCAGTTTGTAGTGATAAAACTTTTGAGGTCATAAAATCCAATGAAAAATCATAGGTAATTAGACTAAGGAGATATGAGAACTAAATGCAATGATTGATTCTGAACTCTATCTTTTTGCTATCAAAGTTTTAATATCATGCTGAAGGAAAATTTTGAATGAAATTTTAGGAATAGGCATTGATAACATATTATTATTTCCTGGTTTTAAAGTATCTGTTTTAGGATAATTCATTTCTTTAAGTATATTTTATTGATTTTTTTACAGAGAGGAAGGAAGAGGGATAGAGAGTTAGAAACATCGATGAGAGAGAGAGAGAGAGAGAAATCAATCAGCCACCTTCTGCACACCCCCAGCTGGGGATGTACCCACAACCAAGATACATGCTCTTGCTCAGAATCGAACCTGGGACCTTTGAGCCCACAGGCCAACACTCTATCTACTGAGCCAAACTGGTTTGGCAGGAGAATTCATTTTTATGTATGAATCATACATTAAAATATTTACACTTATAAAAACATGCTAGCCCTAGTTGATGTTGGTTGAGCATAGTCTCATGCACAAAGAGATTGCTGGTTCAATTTCTGGTCAGAGTACATGCCCAGGTTGAAGCCTTGATCCCAGTAGAAGCCAGGCAGGAGGTAGCTGATTGATGTTTCTCTCTCGCCCTCTCCCTTCCTCTTTCTTTAAAATTAATGAGAACATATTTAGAAAAATAGTCTGATGTTAACTTACTTTTTACTGTTTCAGAAAAAAATATTGGACTATATATGTATCATTTCTCTAAGTTTGAGGTTTTTACACAATTAAACAAAAACTCGTTCAACAATATACATAGAAATATAGAAATTTGAAACTAAGAAATAATCTAAAACTTATACATTCTATATACTTGATGTTGAGATCTTTTGATTGTTGCTAAGAAACAAGTATTGATAATTTTTTCACTAACACAATCAACTATCTTTTCTTCTTTAATTTTCCATACATATTTTCTAGTATACTTAATATTCTTAATGATAATTAGTGCTACTTATAATAGTGATTTTTAAATACGATGTTGACAATAATAATGCAAAATGAATAATGGGACATACATAGATTCTTGGGTTCCAGGCATTGTTGTTTTTAATATATTCTAACTTCTCTACTTTCCAGATTCTATTACATTAAATTACAGTATAAATGAACTTGTTGCTTATATTTATGACTTACATAAAAAATCAAAGCACTCGCCCCTACTTCTTATTTTTTCTCTGACTGAAGT